>JABFQM010001677.1:0-19399 GCA_022816865.1 Zelostemma sp. ZL-2020
AAATTCTTCAAAGATTCGAAAAATAATAATAAAATGTACAGTTTTCACGTACACTTGTCTTCTTTTCATAATTTCATTTCATAACGAAATCATTAGTTTTTAAAAACGAAATGGGTTCCAATTTAAACCATTTTTCCTGTTTTTATTTCGCCGTTTTTTTTTTTTCATACGAGCGCCGCGCGTTTAGCGTCCACGCAAGAAATCGTCCCCCTCTATTAGTTAGTGTTCACGACGCCACTCACTGCAGGCGTGCGCCGCGCTCTGCTTACCGCGCGCTCTTCTCGAAAAATTCTATCGTAACTCGTAAAATACCCGGGGTTCTGAATGAAAGAGGAAAAGGGGCGAGATGGAATGAAAATATGTAAAAACCTGGCGCCGCTACAGCCATGAACTCTTCGTCGGCGCGCGATCGAGTAACGCGCCGCGACCTTAACTTTCCATGCTTTTTTTTCCACTTACGCGGGAAAAAAATGTTTTGCCCTCGCGCGGATTCGATAAGCGCGTGGTTCCGGCTTGGAATGAAAAGTAGGGACGATCCTTTTCTCACGATTCGTTTGTGTTGCAAGGAAAAGTGTCGGGTTTCTAGTGCAATTTTCGGATAAAACATTTATTATTCGTTCGCCGAAAATTCTTTGGCGGCGGCAACGATGTATAGTGCCAATGAAAGTCACGGTCCGAACCACGGAATTTGGACGCCACCGTCCCCGCCGACGACTACCTCCCAGGCTCAACACCAAAACCACTCCCGCGCGCACCCCCATAATCACCCCGCGTACGTGCAATCGTCCTATCAACACCCCCATCATCATTTACCGCCCCAGGTAATTATTCTCGACCCGAGTGACGGACCGCACGCGGCAGCGAGGCCATCGAATCTTTGACATTTGCACAGCGCAAAGAATGAAAGTTTCCTTCGGCGAAAAAACCTTGCAGCGGTCTCGGCAGCGTTTGAACAAGTTTATTTTTATGCCTTTGCATTATTTATTAACGTCACACCCGAACCAGTTGATCCAGAAGTTGTATAAGTACGGCGCGATACACAAAGTTGCGAGAAAAGTGGGAGGCTTTTTTTCTCGCTTATCTATGATTCTATATGATTTGTTGCTTTTCCCACGGACAAAAAGAGTGATTGTGCCACGAAAAACAATGCATTAATGAGGCAAGAAAAAAACAGAACCGTTCACGCGCTTAATGGGAAGAAAACGATCGTCTCTATGTACGAAACGTGTCATTATTCAGACTCGAAGCCCTTCAATTATTCCTCGACTCCGAGCGGCCAGAGTCGTCGGCATTCTCGCTCGTTCGCGATTGCAAGGACGACCGCCTTGTTTGATTCAAGCCATTTCTACGCCAGTTTTACATAATGTAGTACAGAAAAATGATACCAATTCGGAAAACGAAATCTCACCTCAAACGCATTCGTCCATTCTTTTTTTCCTGGGCAGCAATTTTCAGTGAATCGATTTCATTTCAATGCTGTTCACAATTACTTCGATTAACGGGGCATTCGCAGCTTACGATGAAACATGTGCACCGAGTACCGACTTGTTAACCTTTTTTTCCTTCTTTCTCGCGTGGGTGGACGGTATCTTGCGCGCGTGTGTGCGTTAAACACAAAGCATATGGCCGGCAGGTGAAGTCTGTGCTTCACATCCCAACTTTTCGAGCAATCTTTACCTCGCGCGTAAACGTAAAAAAGTGCCTTTGAAAAATGGAATTGTTTTTGCGAAATCAGAGTTAAACTTTGCGACAATCGGGAAAATTAAGACGGTCGCGGTTCGTGCGTCATTAACTCCTTCCTCGAATTCTTCTTCATTTTTTTTCCCCGAGCAGGTCATAAATATAAAAAAAACGCGGCGGACGCCGCAATTTTCTGTCCACTCGGAGATAAAAATTTAATTAATGAGGCCATGATTACCGTACTTTTCGGAATACTCGGCGATATAGAGTACTCGAAGAAATGTTACTTTCGCGAGTGGAGGAAGTTTATGGCAAAAAAAGCAAGGAGGCGGACTTTTTCACACTAATTAGGAGATGTTGGAAATCGTTATTTCCCGCACGTTTTAATGTTTATGCTGTCATCTTTTAAAAATGGCGCGATTATGCAGTAATATTTCTGGCTCGGAGTTGCCACTGGAAAACGCTCGGAAATCTCAATGGGACACTTGAGACGGAGAATACGGTCGTTGCTCGTAATGTTAAAAATTCGCGACGCGACTTTGCGCGTCAAATCGTTTGTCACCGACCCCCCCCCCCCTCCCCCACTTCTTGGGGAGCCCTCCTCCGACGTAGCTTTTGTTAATCATCGTGAAAGTATGTCCTCAGAATGCCGTGATTACGCTACGAAAAGAAAAGCATCTAAATGAGCAAAAAATGCGCTCCCTCAATTTGTCACTAATGACAGCGCGCGAACGTATATTCATCCGTTTTCTCATATTTTGCGCTACCGCGGTGTTAGAAAAGTCCCCGAGTAAAAATAAAAAATTAAGTTTCAACGAAAACGACGGATTTGCCTCTCGCAGAAGTTTCGAAAGAGGATTCGAGAGTTTCCCGAATGACGATGGCAAAAAAAAAGCGAAATGACAAGTGGCAAAATAATAAGAAGAGTAAGAAGAAGGAGGAGAAGAAGAAAATCGTGGAGCAGATTCTCTCTCTCACGGGAATTAAGAATCAGAGATGCCCGGCGTCGATCGACGGTCCGTCTTTCGCTTCGATCGTCTTCGCAATAAAAGAAAGAGCCCGGCAGCGCGACGAAGACGGCGCGACCGAAGGGTTGGAAGGGAATTTCCGTGGAGAAACTTGAGAAAGCTTCCTCCCTCCCACGGTGACAATTTCAATTCTCTCGCCGCGTCACTGTTTCTCGGAAAGCGCGACCCCATCGCTCGCGCTCGCTCGCCAAGATTCTTAAAACTTCTCGTGAGATTTTTCGATTTTAATTACAGTTTTAACATATTTTAATAAAATCCTCGAGACCCTTCGCGTCCGCCGAAACGAGAGGACCTTTCTTTAATTCCGCGAAAGCTCTTTCATTTGTTTCCCGACGCGGACGGGCTAAAAGTTGTTCCATCCAATTAATATCAATTCTTCATCCCGAAATATCGCGGTTTTTTGTACGGACACGAACTGATTTACGCATTTACTTTCGTGCTTAAAAAGTAGAATGAAAAACTCGAGCCTAATCCTCGGTACGAGACTGCGAATCCTTCCACCTACGACGAAATCAACTCTTTCTTTCGCCTCCCTTTCTCTCCATCTATCTACGCATTCGTCTCCCCTTCTGCTAACGCATACCGCAGACACCTGCTCCCGAAACACTCCTACAACGTATGTACGGGCGAAAGCTGCTGCCTCTTCTCTTTTTCTTACCCGAATCGCCGAAGCGGTAGTTTCTAAACTCGTTAGCTCCGCGCCAAATGCATCCATCATTCCGAGTCGTTGCCAGTGATAACGCGAATAAAGTGACGAAGAAATGTTAAGACAGCCCAATAATCGGCACGTGCGCTCTGGATTAAGTTCTTTGTCCACCCTTGCTCCTCTTATCCTTGAACTTGGACTTTGATAAACTTGGCGTACATGGAATCTGTCCAAGGACGCGTCGCGGAATGGAAGATCGTCGACCACTCGAATTACGCAATGAATACGCGATTTTTCGGTACGATTAGCTCCGCACCGGACTCGAACGATGCAAAATATATTTCGCAATCCAAAGTAATGTACAATTGGATGAAAAAAAAAATAAGTCTCGGAAAGATCGTTCGTGTCATCATTAGCTTGTTTAACTAATGGCAATCACATCTTTTCCCGTAACGCGGCGATTTCGCGAATCTCTTCCAAGATTCATTTGTTTGAGAGATTGATTGCCATCGCCCTTTGCCCGGCTAAAAGTACAGCGTACCAACTAACCCCGGCAGTTCTTCTCGCAGATCTTCATGCACAAGAACATGCAGATGCACGCGAGAGAACTTGGGGCGGGAGCCCTTACGCGCCCTGGTGGAGGTGTCACCGGTGGATTAGCGGGTCTTGGCGTGGGCGTCGGGGTCGGCGTTGGACCCGGTGGCATGATAACCGGGAACGAAGTCAAGCCCCATCAATGTCAGCAATGCCTCAAGTCCTTCTCCAGCAATCACCAACTTGTACAGCATATCAGGGTCCACACCGGGGAAAAACCGTACAAGTGCAGTTACTGCGATCGGAGGTTCAAGCAACTTAGCCACGTCCAGCAACACACGAGGCTGCATACGGGTAAGTACCACTTTCTTCGTTTTTCTTTCCTTTTTGGTTCGCTTGGGACGGTCCGAATAACGCTTGGATATTTTCATTCCCGATTAATTATTCGTTATCCTTACACGACGAATGAAATTCGTTCTTTTAGCAAAGAGGAAATTCCACGTAGCTGATTTGTAATAAGGATTTTTTACAACCTTTCAGGCAGTGATTACTTGAACAATTTACTGGTAGGGGAGAGTGTTGTACCTTGGAATATTTTTCGTACATTTATCGCAATGGTACGATCGGGAACAACGTGTAATTGTGCATCGAATCGCATCCAGGCAAAGTCTTTAATCGATCTTTTAATGCCTGAAAAATCGATTTCAAACATTTGCGATTGAATTGAAAGTACATGATTCCTATGTGGGATTTATTTAACATTTATTATATGAGTGCAAAATATGGTTACTAAAGACTTGTATCACACAAATGCAATCTCGACTTGGGGCGTTGATGAAAAGTTTTCGTAACACGATATAAAATGCTTTTACTTCCTTTTTGCTCTGCTTTTCGAAAAAAGTTAGTCGCGGACTAAACATTAGCAGTGCTTGATCGCAATTTCATTACTTTCACCGGTTGATTTTACGATTCTGAGGTGACCGCATATGACATTTTTACTTCCTCAGCTTCCATACATCGATAGATCCAGAAAATAACACGAATCTTATATGTTTTTCACGAATTTTGAATACTCATTGTGGTTAGAAAAATAAAAGAAAACCATCATATCGCAATAATTCGCACAAACTTAAAATTACGTACGAAGGTGCATTTTAAAATTTGATCAACTTTCATTGGCGGCAATATTTCCGAAGTACAATACTCTTCCGAACTTTTTTACTTTGTGAATCTCTGTAAAATGGTCGCCGGTGAAAAAGGCAAAAGTAAATAAAATTGCATTACTGATTGCGGGCATTTGCATGAATTCGTCGAAATAAAATCATCGGATGATGGCCGAATTTATAATCAGTGCATGCTCGTAGCCATTAATGGGATATTTCAGCTCTGTTTGGAAAATTAAGGGAATGCTCGTGGGAAAGGGGACTTGTATTAATATATAGTCACCGCGCTATGTTCCGTTATCCCTGATCGCATAAATTAAAGACCGAAAGTCAGCTATTCACCATTACACGGTGAGCAAAATCCAGCCGTTTCAACATGAAAAATCACAGAAAGACGGTCCAAATTTTTATTCAATCGGTCGGAAAACAATGTCGAATTGATAATCGGTGGATTGATGAAAAGACCACGCGTGTTGCGATAACGAAATAGTACAAGGCGCCGTCACAAAAAAGGAGGAAAAGGGATGCTGATCCGGAGAGAAAGAATTTCATTAAGGGATAAGCGTACTCACTCGGAAGGTATTAGCCACGAAGTGAACGGTCAGTTCACGTCATTGTACGTTGAAAAAACTCATTTTCTCAAATGCAAATTCATTTCCACCCTCTCGAAGAATACGAATGCAAAAAAAGGAATGCCAACTATTCCGAACAATCAAAGCTAAGGAAGACAATAACGTTGTTGCGGTTGCTCGAGACATTTTTCGATACCGATTTCCGAATGATTAGACATGAAATAGCGGAGCACGATCGTTGGGAAACTGGGCGGATGAAAAATCCGATAGCGTAGAAATGATCGAGTCGAATACGTAATGAATCGCGTCGATGATCCAAAAAGTGACTGAGCCAAAATTATTCTCCGCGGCGCGCACGCATATTCATGAAGCAAATTCATTAAGCGTTCAAGGACTTGCTTGGCCAAACATGACAAACCGTCACGAGAAACTGATTTTCGTTTTCCATGGGCTCGTGTCAAATGAAATCTCTCTCTCTCTCTCTCTCTTTCTACCGTTCGCAAAATTTATACTACCGATTCAGCGACAGAGGTGATACTCTATATACCACATAAATATATATGTTATGTTTACATGAGCCCATGTATAATTCGTTGAGAGAAATTCCGAACAAAGAGGGGAGGGGAAGGAAAGATTACATGCAAGTATTTGTGTGTGTCGTAAACAAAACGCACGGGAATATAATGTCGACGCGGCGTGTGTAGCGATATCGATAACCGGTCAATAGAGACCGCTAGATAAATAGGCACATTGGGGTAGTCACACCCCGATTGTGCCGCGGGCCAGGGGTGAGTGTTCTGGCTTAACGCGCTCGGCCAATGGCCGTTCGAGTTGCCCCACCTTTGGGGGCCGCGTGTGAAAAAGCGCGGGAATTTTTCGATTAGCCGATCGCTCGATAATGGAAGTGAAGTTACGCGCGCCGCCACACTGCACACACTGCCACACCGCCGCATATGCATATAGATACGCGCACTCGCACACGAATGCGGTAAATCGTGTCCGTGTCACAGGACAGGGTGTTGCTCATATCGCGCAATATTCACACGGTGGTGGGCCAATGTCTGCTGCTCGAGTAACGCACTGACCCAGGGGCTATGCCAAAGATTATCCCTTCAAACGCAATATTCAATTTCCAGGCGAAAATCTAATGATAGGCCGGACGACGCCGTCACCACTGCTTAATCGCTTTCCCCGCGCGAGTTCCTGGCTACGCAGCTTTGATTAGACTCGTTCGCGTTTCTCCTTTCCGAGCCTTTTTTTTATTGCGTGGGTGGATACGTCTTTTGGTCGTGACCGCATCTCGGATCCGGGCTAAATCTCTTCTCTTTGTTTTCTTCGATCAAGTTTCCTCTTTTCTATTAGAAGAATTCTCGTACAAAATCCAAGACATTTTTTACATCTCAGGGTTGACGAGAATTGCAAGCTCTGGAAATATAATTCCGGGGCGAAAGAAATGTAAAAAAAATTTATGAAAGAATGGACCTTGGAGACTTCGAACTCGGCAAGTTGGTACGCATCCAGTTTTTCTTTAACGCGCACTTTACACTCGACGCATGCATTATCGACACCTGATTTTTTTTGGAAAAGGGCCGTTCCCTTGATTTTCGTTTTCGTGGTTTTTTTATTTTTCAGTGAAATTCGCCCAGAATCACTATATTTTGTAGTAGAATGTATTCCCAGGCGTACTTATTCTTCTCACCGAATGACGTTCATTCGTTTCCCCCGTGAAATTCGTTGTTTTCTCTGTTTTTGACTGCGTTAATCACGTGTCAATCACGCATCCATTCGGTAAAGTGTTGCGAAGTGAACGCCAAACACCGCAACCACACGAGATGTTTTCACCTCACACATTTCACAATTAGAAATTAATCCAATGTTTTCATTCTACCGTAGTGCAATTCAATTTTGCGTCAAAGACAATATCATTTTCCGCAACTTATTTTCCCGTGTACTCGCGATCTAGAAGTGACGTACACGCAAATTCAACGGGCAACATTTAATCTCAATCCGTCGATAATTATTGAATTTGCTTTATTTGGAAACAGAGAAACGCTCGTCTTTCATTAATGTTACGTCTCTTTTCTCTTTCACAGAAAATAAAAGTCATAGGAAAATAGGTAAGTGTACAATTGTAAAATTCTTTCGATAAACTTTAGTTTCATCCCACATCACCTTTGTTTCTTTGTTTCTCATCTCTCGTATCGTCACGAAAAAAATATCAATTTCATCGAGTTTTGCGAAAAACGAGCGTTTCTCTGTTATCATTCACATAAACAACTCAAAAAAGGGGAAATCAATTTTTTTAAATACGAAAAAAAGTGGTCGAATTTCCGCATTTTCCGTTGTAAGAAACAGGGCTTTCTTTCTTCGTGAGATTACGCAAATGAGACGGATAGACGGTATATTCCAACGTGAATCCGATTAATTCGAGTGTGCAAATGAAGGATTTGTGCAATCGACGATTCCGGAAAAAAGGCATACGCGGGGGAGGAAATCGAAACCACCCTTGACCCGGCAATCACTGATGCCCCTCGGCTCGTTATTTAACCCCTTTTGCCGCTGGCACCACTTGAAAAAAGCGTCACGTTTCTGCTGCGAAATTGACCAGACAATTTTACAGCTTACTTAATACCGAGAAAAATTGTCGTTTCGTCGAGGCATGAATAAAAATTGAGCTGGAAATTCCAGCATAAACAATACCATTAAAACCTGCATATTCACGCAATTTTTCGATCCTAACTTTGCGCGAATTTTCAAAGGATTACGGATGAACAAAATGTACAATTTACAATTCGGTTTGAATTATTTTTAGAATTCCAGTGATGAATTTCTGGTATTAAGAAGCTTGTTATTTCCCTCTCATTTTCTCGACAGTTACCTTCTGACCAGGTTCGTCTCTTTTAATTCGTTAATTTCAGCGGGTTAAGAATTCATACGAAAACGGAATGCTCACGCCGACGTTCTCAAGAAAAATCAAAGCGAAATGCTAACGACTGCGGACCCGCCGTACTCTCGCGCTACTTTTTCTGCCTTTTATCGCAAATGGCTTAGAATTAAAGATTAAACAAAGTGGAAACTGGCGGGCAGCACTCGTGACATTTCCATCCTTTCCCCAAGAAATGAAAGAAATTCGAGTAAACCTTCGTAGCATACTTTTTTTATAATTATCCTACGCTTTATTTAAACATTCATCTCGATTATTTATTCAACCGTCCATATGACTTTCCACATTTTCGCATGTTTCATTTATCGTCATTGCGTATTTTCGCAATCGAATCTTTCTTTGTCTTTATAATTTATTCATTGTTTCGAATGATGATAATAGATCGAGGAACGAAAATTACGATTGAGCCGTATGGTCGATGGATTATGAAGTAGACATGCTGTACAAGCATAAGCGATCACGGAAGCTTTCTTTTAATTCCCCTGAACCCTTTCGCAGCAACGTACACACATTTTTTTTCGCGAGGGTTAATTTGAATAGGGCCGATTGCCGATGAACCAGCGGACGGCCCGAATACGCCCACACTTTTTTCATCGCACATTTTTCTGATTAACCGAGATCCCCTTTTGCCACAATGCCGTCGGCTTCTCTTTAGACATGCTACTTTTTCTCCGTTTGCCTTACGCAACGCGAGAACCCCTTCCCCCGGTGAACCAGACGTGGAATTGTGAAATTCAGAACCCGATTATTATGACATCGGTCACGATCGATGCTCGAAAAAGCGATCAAAGGTCGTCTTCGATCCTAACTTTTTTCTTTTTTCCGGGCTTCGCTTTTCCCTTTTTTCAAGCACCGATTGCAAATTCGAATAAGTTGAAGAATGCTTCTATTCCACCTAGTTTTTCAACAGTTTCATTATCCGCGATTGCACTGCAAATCCACGTCCTCAGATTGTTGCCATGAGGATAATTTTTTCTTCCTTATCTTATCACGCGTTCTTGATACGGAGTATAGTTCAGTCGCGTAGAGGAAAATGTATATTCGTCGTCGATGAGCAACGAAAGAGCGTCTTTGCACGCGAGATTCCCGTTTCGACGTCGTCTTGAATGCGAAGACAAACACGAACTATGAATTACGCCGAGTCCCGTATTGTAAAAGAATAAAATTCTTTCTCGAGCGTTATCATTAACGAATCGCATCCTTGAATTTCGTACAACGAGAATATTAATATGTAGATTTATCAGCAGGTGACGAGTCAAAGTTTTCGCGTAACAAAAATTAAGTATGTACCGGAATCGGTATTTTAGGGCTTGAGAAAGCAAATATTCAATGGCATCTGAAACAAGCCATGAAGAAACGTCGAGGGGAACGTTACCCTAAAGACGAGCTAGGCATTACTGACTTACTTATCAACCCTTTCTTCAAGGAAACGACTTATCTTTCCAAGGACGAACATTCAATATTTTTGTACAAATATTCGATCGAAAGAAAACGCGCGATTCGTTTTTTCCGAAGGCAATTTACCGTGATTAATAAGACGAGTGATTTTATATAAAATATGACGTTTTTAAGATAACGGCTTAATATTGCGAGCAGGCTTAACTCTCCCCCTCTCAACTCGGGAGAACTGGTCAGTGGGTTAAGTGTTTCCTATCTAATACAATATTCTTATTACAAAACGTGTAAAGCAATGCGCAAACATTCGATAAAATCTCTGTTACACTTTTCTTCGTACTCATTTTCTAATAATACTCGATCGCTTTGAAAGCCAGGCCATAAAATCGAGTGTTTTAATATCGCGTACATCGGACTTTTTCGTCATGAATTTCCTTTGGAAGGAATATTATTATGAAGTGTGTTAGCGATTCCACGAATCGAAAACTGTAAAATATCTTCCGAGTTTCGAGGTTTAAATTGTGTTCTGACATGAGAACATCCATTTTTCTCGACGCGTTGAACATTCGTTCCAATTTTATAGCGCTTCGAGCAACGAATAATTCCGAGGATTGCAACTTCTCAAATTTATTCGAGCATTTCGAGCATACTAATCTTGGAAAGACGCGTCATAACAGCTTTGTTTAGTTCTCCTAAAAATATTGCAGTTTACCCGCATGATTTTTTAATTCACGCAGACTACCGGAACTCGAAACGTTCAAAGAGTTAATGGATCGTTGCAGTATTTTCAAATCTATTGTCGAGACAACGAAATCATTTCCGCGAGCTCATTTTGCTGGCTCAAACTTGTCTCAAGAATATTAAACACGATGCTCGCAAAGTACGAGATACAGGTTTCTAATGACTTTCTACAGCCTGCATGTGTGGGAGTTGACTACGAGCGCCGTTTTACATTTTCTCTATCGATTAATTGATTGACTCGAAGTTTTCGTTACGAGGAACGAATTAAACTTTTATCAGGAAAGAAAGGAAAAAGAACAAAACTAAAAACCCAAATTCGTCGTGATATGCAAGAAGAAATCGCATCTGGAACGCGATCGAGCTTACTCCTATAGGAAATCATCCGACCAATAATCGCGTTTAGACCTTAACTCATCGCGTGTCTCATCTAAGTACAGACGCACTATAATTATCGCTCTCTATCGATTTAATCTTTGCACCTATACCATTATGTTAATAATTTTGCACTTTCCGCGCGCACTCGTGACCACAAAAACAGTAAATGTGATTACACTTATCTCTTTCAACTATTTCAAGTCTTTCCATTTTTGTCGAGTATATATATAGACGCGGAAAAGTATTCATTTACGGAAAGCAATATTCATGAGCATAAGATTTGATATCGGATAGGAAAAGTATGAAACGTTGAGTTTTCGCATAATTTCGCGATAGTTTGGACAAGAAATTGAAGTTTGGAGTTTTGAAAGCGAGCCATGAGAAAACAACAAATTTACGATGCCCTTTAAAAGGAACGAGATTGCAGCCTTGATACATGCTCTTGCCAATAAGGTCACCATTAACCTTTGCAGGACCATGTGAGACCATCCCGATCTGCTCTCGGTTAGTTCCACATTTTTGTGCCTTAGTCGCTTCATCTTTGCTGCGCTAAGTGTTAGATTTTCCTTCGCGGTTCATCACGTTAAAGTGGATGTAAATTTGACGCTCTTGGAATTTCTTGGCAACGAATTATTGTTTAAACCACAAGTTTTCGATTTCTCAATCACTTCCACGCTTTTCCATTACTTCATTTCTTTGGAATTTGCAAAAATGGACGTCGGATACTGATTTTTCTTCAAGAATCTGTATCCAGACACTCTAATTAATTTTTTTTAAATACTTCGAAGTGTGGTGACGCGCTATGCAAAATTTAACAACTTTGATAATTAATTCCCGGCAAACGAGGCGTCAGATCTTTTCCAAATTCTGCGGTTTGATAGTTTTTTCATAACATTTATTTTTCCCATAATTTCAAGTTTAATCGTTAAAAAGTCGCGAATTACCTCTCACTAACTAAAACTTGTTTTCTCAGGAATGGCATTTAAAATTCATCAATTCCTCGAGTAGTTATCTTATTTTACGGGACAATTTAACTCAATTGAATTTGTCCGAAGAGAAAACCTTGAGTGCTAAAAAACTAGAAATGATTGATGAAAGAAATTTTTGCCGTTCGTATCACCGAAACGCTCTTTGTCAATTTGTCGGCTAGTGAATGAAGGGAACGTCGGTTAAACGTATTGCTACATAGTAATAATTTATTACTGCAGCTATAGAAACTACACTTGACAGTATTATAATTATGACTCGGAGCGAGTTGATCGATTCCTTAATTTTAATCACGTTACTATTGAATTACCGGTGCCCCAAAATAACATTTCCGATTCAATTTTCCTTTTTTCTAATCATCCCCGTATCATTTGACTTTTAAAACGTGCCTCGTTATTTTTCTCGTAAAATTTATCACCCGAAAATCGCGAGCCGCAAGATAGACAAATGACTCGGGAAGAAAAATCGTAAAAGTGCGTCCGATGGCAGTCTCAACTTTGACTCGATTCGCCGTCGAGAAAGAGCATTCATTCTGAGACATTAATTTTTACCCCTTTTGCTTCTCGATTAGCAAGCCGGTCCTCCGGCTCCTAATGACTCAAGTCTGGTGGTCGTACTTTTTCCACGGCGGGGAAAACGAAAGATAGAGAACGCAAACGGAGGGAGATGAGACGCGAGTAAAGACTCGACAACGAAATGCCCTGTTAAACGATGTAAATCTTCATCACCGAAAGTAAGGCCATAACCAGACGGCTTGTTACAAGAGTCAGAAATCCCGGTGACGATCGTTAACGCTCTTATCACTCGGACGAACATTCAACCGTGTTTTTCTTTTTTAAACGAAAAAATCCTTTCTCGAGTCCTTTTCTTTTCCCATTTCAACTCTTCCCCACTTTTTCCCATCACCTGCGTTCTACCACCTTTGAGACAAAGCCGAGGCTCACAATGGATCTCATCAGGAATCGAGAATAAATTACGGTCGAGGCTGCGGCGAAAAAAAATTATCGAGGCTTTGAAATGTGGCCCGAGGCGCGTCGGCGACGAATCTTATGCTTCCAAATAATGTAATATAATGCAGTAATTCGAAAAATTGTTTTGGCAAATCTGGGATTTCGTTGATAGGAACGTAAGGCGTGGTTTTATGGGATCATTGAACCACGATCGGAAAGTCCATCGCCCTTTTTCCGAAGCGGTAAAGTACGAAGGCAAACGGAAGTGAGAGAGGGTTAGTAGCCTCGGGGTCAGTGCTCGTTTTGGGCCAGTTAGTAAAAAAAAAGGAGCGATAACTCGGGAGGAACAGGTGAAGAGAAGCCTGGGTTAAAGAAAAAGTAACGGCCATATGCTCGAATGATGCGCCTCCTACGCATTCCGCTATCCCAGCTAAATCGTCCGTGTCACCCTACTCCTTCTTTCTCCGTTCCGACCGGAAGTCTCGAAGACATTTTTCTTTCTCCTCCGACCTCTTCGCTCTTGGCACGATTTTTTCATTAACCGCGCTCGGAACAATTTAAAGCCGTTTACGACCATAATTATGCATATTTTCTTCGCTCTTATAATAAGGAGACGCCGAAACCAGTCTCGAGATTGTTATATTTCATGCATTCTCTTTCCCGCGCGAACATTTCCTACATTTTCCCGAGCAATCAGCGGATTTCAGGAAAAATAATGACGAATGCAGCTATTCAATTATTTTTGCCCTGGCATATTTCATTTTTGATCGCGAATTTCCTGTGCGTCAGGGAGGGGTGGGGGAGGCTCGGTACCGGCTCGTATTTCGGCCGGCGCTGTACTACTGATGATGACTGTACCCCGCACGTATGCAATCGCTCGAGCACACACTGGGGAAAATTCGCACGTACATACGTACGTTTACCAGGGGGTAGAAATCATTAAAGGGGCGTGGCGTGTCCGTGGTTGCCCGGATGACGGTCACGTGAACCAAGATGGCCGTGGTTGGGTGTTTCCCCCTCCCCCCCTTTTGCAACAGTCATTTGTTATCGGCCATTTTATTTTAATGATTTTCATGCATGCGTGAAACGCTTCGCTGCAACTCTTGGGAAAGGGATGCTACGCTTTGCAACGCGCCACTAGCGCAATGCACTAAACTATATCACATATCACCCCTACCACCCAAAGTGCATACATAAGTTCTGCTGTAACGCACCGCTCCATTGCACCGTCTTTTCCGTCTTTTTTCACCATCGAATATCGTGATTTTGCATTCTTTTTGAATTTACATAAAAAATTGTTTAGCGAAAGAAATTTCGATCGATTTCATGATTTTTTTCTCTCGCGTACTTATTTTTTGTCAATTTTTCAGTAATAACGAGCCCGAAATTTTTATCTCACGCCATCTTTTAAAGTTTTACTTTCGATATAAAAAAAAACCGTTGCTCTTTTTCCAAATGTTCGCGGGATAAAGGAAATGTATCCGTATCGCTCGTGAAAATACCCGCGTTATCGCATCTCTGAAGTGGCAATTTTTTCCGTGTCATTCCGCAATGTTTGGTGTCGCGGGAATTGTTTCGGCCCTCGATTTTTCACCGTTTATTCAGAAACAAAACTGTACACATGAATTCCTGTGGACCGAAACGTCAAAAATGCACGCGCCTCTGTTTGACAGGATCGAAAACAACTCGAATTTCACCCTATTCGAGCTGCGTTTCAACTATTGATTGCTTCGAACCATGATACGATTCGTAAAAATGCAAAAAAATACTTCGCAGTACAATAAACTTCAAGGCAATTTAGATACCTTTGTCCAAGATCAACGACCCATAAAAATACACCTTTTTTTTCACTTAAACGCATGTACATTCCAGATAAATGTCTAACTCAAACTAGTTAAACATCGCCGAGCGTTGTCATGGAGCTCAAAACTTACTTCCGAAATCCACTTTTCAACGTAACAAAATTTCCAAGCCAAAAGTCACGTCTCCAGGCATAAAAACTACCTCAGAGCTCGATAATTAAATCAAGAAGGCACAAAAAACAAGGAAAAAACCAGCAAAATTTACAAAATATTCTCGCCAGAGAGAGAGAGAGAAGAGAGAGTTATTCGATGACTGCAAGTGATTTGTGCAGCAGTCAGGGAGGGCCAGGGCGTCGCGATGTGTGTGTGTGTGTGTGCACGGGGGAGGCGAATGACACCGTGCGTGCGTGCGTGTAGGCGCGTCCATGGTTTAATGATTTCCAGCCGGAATTTCGATGACGACGTGTCGCGTTGCGAGGGGTGGGAAGGGTGGGCGTTAGTCGAGGGCTCCTCGCGTAGGCACGTAAATTTTACAGTGGTGCGTTTATTTGTTCGTCGAACGAAATGCGAATGCATTATACATGGATTGCAGGGGACATTAATTTTCTGCCGTGGACGTGTAGTGGGTCGAGGGTGGCCAAGAGGAGAGGTTGTCAGCGAGCGGAGTGGAGCACGACCGGGCAAAAAGCAGGAGCAGGGGCGGGAATGTCCCGCGCACGGGAGTCTATACAACACTACGAATTCAACCCCCGATGCCATCTCTCTGCCACACGTCTACCATCCCCTCTTTTCCCTCTTTCTCGCACGAATTCGCACTTTTTCGCGGTGATTTTGACGAGTGGACGAATCGCCAAAGCTTTTTTTCACACGCACTAGATTTCGGCCAATGCCAGTCGTTATTGAATATTGATGCAACGCCGTTTCTTTCCCGAACTTACTAGGGTGGAGTATTGTACTTTGGAAACAACGCGTAATTTATTGTGCATCAAATTGCATCGAAGCAAAGTCTTGAATCAATCTTTGTATGCCTGAAAAATCGGTTTGAAATATTCACGATTGAATTGAAAGTACATGATTTCCATGTGTAATTTATTCAATATTTATTATATGAGTTTAAAATATGTTTATCGAAGACTTGTATCGCACAAATGCAATCTCGACTTGGGGCGTTGATGGAAATAATTCGTAACACGATATAAAATGCTTTTTACTTCCCTTTTGCTCTGCTTTTCGAAAAAAGTTAGTCGCGTACTAAACATTGGCAGTGCTTGATCGCAATTTCATTGTTTTTAACAGTCAATTCAGCGATTCTAAGATTAAATGCTAGGGATGTTCCACATTTTTTTTCTCTTAGCTTCTAAATTAAAAGCAAGTGTAATCAAATATTTGTCCCACTCGCCGAAAGATCCGAAAAACAACACAGTACCTTGCACATTTTTTTCGAATTTTTAATACTCGTTTTTGTTAGAAAAATACTAAGATTTTCAGCGTAAAAAGCCAGAAAAACTTTTAATGCTCTCCCCTAATCAAATTACTTTTTATGAAAACGTAAGATCGAAATTTCCCGATCGCTGCATAAAGTTTCTGAATAATCGTAAACATTTCCCTCCGAAGGGGCGCAAAAGGGTACGAAGTAACGAGTATTTTCATTTTCGTGCATGCAAAGTTGTCGTGCGCCTAAACGGGATGAATTAAACAAAGGCAGGATTGAGAAAGTGTTCGGGTTTCTTGTAAATTGCGCGTTTTTTTACGCCGCGCCCGATTCAACCCTTTCAACTTCGTGTGCCGAGGCACTTCCGGTGCGCGTACATAGGGTGGAACCTACGGATGCACGTTGCATATATGTAATCTACACTTAGAAAGGCTTTGCACTCTTATAGCAACATTCTCGATAAATGTTTCAAGCTGCAATTAAATGCTAGCGGCAATAAGAAACCGGCCCCTCGGTTCCGTACTTGCATATTAATTCGATTCTAATTGCAGCAGAAAGGAAGCATACGGCTTAGGAACCTACACCTGTATTTTAAGTCCACTCTTTATTCGATTTTCCGTGCCTCCGCCGAATGAATAAAACCCTTTCCAGATGAAAAGATTGTTCCCGAATATCCTGAATGTATAAGGGATTTCGTACGTTCCGGAAGAAAAAAGAACGCGAAGAAACGTATCGCGGAATCGCGGAAAAAAGTTAGCGAAGCTTGGGCTGAGTTATTTTTATTAAATCGCACACCCCGGAATTCTTCGATGAATCGGTGATTGAATAAAAGATGAATCGTTCGACATAGCTTCTGATGCCTCGGGTAAAAAGGCCAAGGGAAGAATGCCGATATTAATAAAAGTTAAATTGAGCCAATCGCTCGTGGAAATTACAATGAAGTGCATTGCCGGTGAGAGTAGTAGCGAAGAACAGGCGATTCGAGCGAAAGAAAAGCTGGACGGCGAAGACTTTATCCTTGCGAAAAAAAAGAAACAAAAAAACTTGGAAAAACGGAATTTTTGCCCAGTGAACGAGCCGAAACGAATTTTAAAAATCCATGATACAACGTTTTGATAGTAAATTTATCAAGTGAGTATACATCACTGAAATAGTGGAATGATTAAATAAAACGGACGTTACAAATTCAATTAATTATCGCATCGAAAGGCAAATAGATGTCGATCCTGGAAAGGATTGGAATCACCCGCGGCAATGTCGCTTCGATAGTGCTCGACGTGCGCGAAATTAGAGGCGATTTATTGACACTTGCATTTTGGCATCTCAATCTTCATTACGTAATCGTAATCACATAATTCCCGCGCAGCGCTTGCGTGCATTTATCGGGTTAAGAGCCGTAACTGTGTGCGCATGCACTTCATCCGCCGTATTCGATTTAATAGTTTATTCCATAATTTCAGTCGCGTCCGGGGTGTATATTACACTGAGAAAAATCCTAACATATATTTTGTTTATTTTCTAGACAATAAAAAACTGTAGATTTGACGGAACTTTTTAGTTGCCGTAACCGAATACGTTGTTGTAGTAAAATGATAACCAAACACTGTCCGATGTATTACTTTACACTAACAATGTTAACAAAGTTAATAAAACTGACCGATTGCAATAACGAATTTCGTTCCGTTTTCATAAAAAGGAACTACACATTTTAGTCAACAGAACTAAGATTTCCCGTCATCTTGACCCGAGAAATCGGATTTTTTTTGCGATCATTTGAAAATGATGTCATTTCAACGAAAGTTTCAGTTCTTTCAACTAAAGTTTCGGTTGTTTCAACGAGATAATTTTCAGTTGATCTGACTGTAGCACATTTTTCTCAGTGTACTATACGTAAGAGTTATATTTTTTAAATGGCGTGAGTTGATAAGAAACGGGGATTTTGTGTAATTACAGGTGAACGGCCGTACAAGTGCCACCTTCCCGATTGCGGGCGGGCCTTCATCCAGCTGTCGAATCTTCAGCAGCATTTACGGAATCACGATGCGCAGGTGGAAAGGGCGAAGAACCGGCCGTTTCACTGCAACATTTGTGGCAAGGGCTTTGCGACGGAATCCAGCCTCCGGACCCACACGTCGAAGGTCAGTCATGTATGTACCAAATCCGACGTCCACTATTTTATATATCTCATACGCGGCCAGAAATAACGAATAACACGCGAGAGATGATTCCACGAAGAATTAAGATACTCGTATCGGAGAATTTAACGGCTCTTTTTGCGGATAATGCTAAAAGACGCGCGTTCTCAGCCTTTTCAGAACTCACTTTACTCTTCTAATTAACGCATATGCGCTCGTTCGCAATCAACAACTATCATTCTTTAATAACTTGTTCGATAATTAGTTTGCGCACACATGGTGGCGGGTTACGCTTGCATCGACGATTCATCTCGAAATAACTGCTCCCTTACCGCTCTGTCTCTCTAATCTTTCGCTCTTACTAACGATCCCGCTTTTATTTTTCGTCGAGCAAAAAAGCATTTTCGGCCGCCTTTTTTCATTTAATCATTAGGAGATTACAAAGATTTCAAGAACTGAATTCAACAATGCGAAGAAAGGTGAAAAAATTAAGGAAAAAAAGGAGCAAGAACAAATTGCACTGGATGAAAATCAAAAGCTACGCAAAAGTAGAAACAAGGGGGAAGAAAAAGTGAAGGAAACGATCATGTGAACCCCTTTAATTAAATTCACCCCGTCGAACAATGAGCTCGACGATGGGCAGCGATTTGATGTAAGAATTCCGTGTTGCGGGGCACTTTTTTGCTTTCGCCAACCGAATCTCGCAACCCTTTTGCACGCTGGGCACATGTCTCGAAGTAGAAAAGGTGGAAAGGCATCTGCCGAGCGCTGGCACAATTTCGCTCCTCTCCGTCTTTCACTTCTGCTTTCCTTCTCGTTATTCCCCCCCACCTCCCCCCTCCCCCCCACCCTTTTCTTCTCTCCCCATTCCCTCCATACTCATTCAATCCACACCCCCGCAACAGACCTCCCCCCTTCTCACTCTGTCTCGCTCCCTCCGCCGTCACATCTTCTCCACTTCACTCTACCCCCCACCTACACCCCACCCCACCCCCACCCCCCCCCCCCTCTCCAC
>JABFQM010001678.1:0-19399 GCA_022816865.1 Zelostemma sp. ZL-2020
AACGAAGAGTTAAAATCGATGGATGAGAATAAGGTTTGGAGATTAATAAGCAGACCAACGATGACGAAAGACGGACGAAAAGCGAATATAAGAGACTCGAAATGGGTACTAAAAAGAAAACAAGAAATAGACGGAAGTACAAGATTCAAAGCACGACTGGTGATACGGGGTTTTAAAGACAGAAACGTTTACGAAATGAGCGAAACGTATGCTCCAGTTTCTAGATTACCTTTGGTAAGAGCAGTCTTTGCAATTATCAATAGATTAGATTTAAATGCTTGTCAACTAGATGTTAAAACAGCTTTTCTGAATGGAACTATAGAAGAAGAAATTTATATGGAAATCCCAGAAGGAGCACAATACTCCAAAGAAACGATAAAATCAAAAGTGTGCAAAATAGAACGAGCACTATATGGATTGCGAATAAGTCCTAAAAGATGGAACTTAAGATTCTCAGAAGTAGCTTTGAGTATAGACTTGCAAAACGACGAGAACGAACCATGTTTATTCACGTGGAGAGAAAAGGAACGACTGCTAATATTACTTTTATATGTAGACGACATTTTGATAGCTAGTAACGATGAGGAGAAAATGAATGAGGTAAAAACACAACTGAAGACCGAATTTGACATGAAAGACTTGGGACAACCACAAGAATTTCTGGGAATAACAATTAAACGAGACCGTAATTCGAGACACATGTCATTAACACAAGGAAAATACGTAGACAAAATGTTAAAACGCTTTAAACTTGACGAATGTCATCCCCAAAAGACTCCCATATTAACAAGACAGGTTGCGAATCGAGAACAAAAATTACGAGAAGAAAGCCACGACGAAGACGTTCTAAGACAGACAGAAACCAGAGAAAACGTACCGTACAGGGAAGCAGTTGGAAGCTTATTATATTTATCAGGAGCTACACGCCCTGATATAAAATTCACTGTAAATGTGTTGAGCAGGCACCAGATAAATCCGACTGAAGAAGACTGGAAAATGGTAATACGACTGTTTAGGTATCTAAAAGGTACGAAAGAAAAAGGATTAAATTATCTAGGACGTAGAAACGATTTACAAGCATACTCAGATGCGAGCTTTGCTGATTGCAAAGGCTCAATAACGACGTGTGGTTATGTGAATAAATTATATGGAGATTCGATTTGTTGGCGGACTCATAAACAAACATATGTGGCATTGTCAACTTGCCAAGCAGAATACGTGGCAATGAGTGAAGCATGTCAGGAATTAGTATCCATGGACAGATCTTTGAAGAGAATTTTGAACAAAAGCTTTAGCCCTATGCAGCTTTGGTGTGATAATAAAGGCGCTGAAGCAAATGCAAAAACAAGCGGTGGTAATAAATTGAGACAAATGACAGAAGTAAGAGAGCATTACGTAAAGGAATGTGTGGAAAGGAATTTAGTTAAAGTAAACTGGATACCGTCTAAAGAACAAATTGCCGATATTTTTACCAAACCCCTCTCCTTTGAATTACATAAACGACTGATGGATCAGATATTATAAATATAAACTGAGTCAAAAGTACGAAGTAAAAGGACCTCAACTCAAAGTTCAAGCCCAATATCTCAAGTGTTTATCCATATGTAATTAATGTTCGATGTGTTCTAAAAACTGGTAATAAAGATAAGACCGAATGAAGAGACGACCGGAAAACGATCGAGGCAGAACGGTACGAAGGCACGAGAACGGAAGGAAACGAGGATATGATGAAAACTACGAGGAAAAGCCGAACGAAACATTATTTGCGACGATAAGATTTACGACGAGTAACGATGTGCTGGACGACGAGTAACAAGAAGGAAAACGAACGTACAATAAGAAAACCATGTAATCATAGACTAAGTTAAAATAAGATGTAAAACATGTATTCATTCAATATAATTTGTTAAAATGAGAGAGCACAGTCGGGAGGGAGTGTTAGAATTTGAATATGGCGCCTGCACTCTCTCACGTGCGGGTGGCCAGCCTGTATGCGCCTGCGCGAGCCGGCCCCTCTGCTTCTCGACTCGTGTATGCTTGCTCTCGTGCACTCACTCGATGTTAGCATCTCGTTAAGTAAAATACATCGCGATATACTCAACGTAGTTGTGAAGAAAGAGAACGACAGCTCGTGAATAAAGACTAGAGTTTCATTACGGACAATCCCTTGCCCCCATTAACTCCAAAAACATAAGGCTATTATTTTATTTTCTCGGATATATTCCGGGTATATTACAAAAACATACGGAATGCATTTCTGAATATATTTGAGGTGCATCGAAGATACATTATGGATACATCTTCGGATATAAAAGGTACGGCAAATCTCGTAGATCTTTCGTACATCTTCGGATGCATATTGGATAGAGAATAGCCACAAAAAAGAAACATTTTTGGATACATCTGAGATATATATTTTTCATGCGGGTGCTGTTGCCAGCGTCTATCACTGCTTCTTTTTAACTTAAGCCTTGTGATTTATGAATGGTTATGGCATAACTCAAACATATAAGAAATTGTCTCCTAATTATATATGCTCTTTCCATGATTTCAAATTTAACACTAGTTCTTTCAATGATGTGTTCAGATCCTGATGCTAAAAGAATTGTCAATGTTTCAACGTCATTTTCATGATCGACCCTTCTGGAAACGCACTTAATAGTTCCAATAGTGCCATTAACTAACCCTTTTGTGACCTCGATATTCCTAGTTAGCATAATTTTAGCACCTAATTTCACTGTTATGATTTGAGGCAAACCACTTGAACGAGAACAATCATCATCAGCCGTTTGCAAAGCTTTTTTTACTTTTTTAAGGAGGTATGGCCGACAGTCAATCGAATCACGAGCCAAAAGGTCGATTTCCTTTGTCGAAATTAGTGACAGCATCTCTCTATTCAACACATCACATGTATTGCGAGTCGGGAATAAGCAAACCGTGTCAGGAGGCAAGGAGCGAATGTTATCGCACAGTTCTTGTAACCGACCGTGAACTGTTGTAGCAGTGAATGAAATTTTTCTAGTTTTCAATACTTTCATATCCGCGTCAGTGATGAGACCCACCCTAATTCTAGATAACATGTCACGGTAGGAAGTATCGGTTTTTTGTCTCATATTAATTCGAAGTTCATCATACGTAAATAATTCTTTCCACAAGTGGAAGTTACCGTACGCACCAATGTATTTTTCTACTTCTTTTCTCGACATTTGTACATATGCCGGATTCTCGTGAACAGGTGGTAACTGTAATAAGTCACCAAATAAAATGATGTGTTTTTTTCCGAACCAACCGTCATCAATTTCGCTGGTATCGAAAATTTCGGCTAATCTGAAATGAATGTACATCAAAGTTATATTCGAAATCATCGAAACTTCGTCGATGATAATCAACTTGACATCACACAAATCGTCGCGTAGTTTTTTTAATGCGATATCCGACAACGGCCGATATTTTGGTGTGTCACCATGTTCGACCGGCAATTGAAACAACCTGTGGATTGTAAGTCCTTGAATTGAAAATGCAGCTATCCCAGTCGGAGCTGTTATTGCAACTCGTTTGTGTAGAATTTGTTTTGTCCAACACCTGATAGCGTGAATAAGAAAACTTTTTCCCGTACCGCCTTCTCCGCTAACGTAGAGCCGTAGAATGTCTTGTTCCGATTGAAGAGCGTTTGTTACTATCTGAAATACTCTTATCTGATCAGAATTCATTTGCGACATTATATCCGCTATACTAACTTCTTTAACATTATCATCAATGCCCTTGAAATCTTTCATTGCCTCGTGCGCTTCGATAGGCTCACATTCCAATGTAGCCTGGTCGTCTTGCAAATTCTGTTGAATATCATCATCCATTTTTTGCTTCATTAATTCTTCCACCTGTTCAAACGCTTCTTTGATTTCAGTTCTTTTTTGATGATATTTCATTGCATTCTCTAGAGTCGATTTCAAACTATTGAATGCTTCGGTATAAGAAACACATCCATTTTTCAATTCTTCCACATTTCTCCATGGTTTGAATAGAAACAGCAAAGAGTAGAAGTACTTCTCCGGATGAATTTCAGCCTTGTATTTGAAGTGATTAATGAGATATTCACGTTTACGTTTTCTGAGAAAACGATTATTACTGATTTGGTAACATTCAACATTTTCGTCTGTGGGTTTCTTTGCAACGTAATCGAACCATTTAGCAAAGTCATACAAACAGTACGATTCTAATTCTTTCGGTCGTGTTGGATAAAAATCGTCACTCAAATTCGGGCAGAAAAGATCAGTCGATCCGTCGTCTAAAAGTTCGATTTGTTTTTTGTTCTTCAATTTTTTGCTCCTTATTTCGTTGATGTTCAACCATCGAATTGACGTATGCGGGTCACTTCCATGCAATTTAATTCCTAGTAAAGTATCGGCAGCTTCTAGCGCTCCACACTCTCGATGGCTCAGAGCTCGAAGGGAATATGCCCACAAACGACTGTGAATAGGTTTCGTCGAATCTATGTCCTTCAATGCATTTGTCACGTGACTTTTTTCGCCTTTTGTTTCGTATTTGGTGACATAATATGTTATAGTTCTTGATTTTTCGCCACAGAACTGAATGTCCATATTACCTTCCCATGCAGTTAAAATTGGTGGATTGTAATCATTAATGTACTCTTCCCCTTAGCTTCTGGGAACATCGTACAACCGGCTTTTCGCCTTTAATGTCTTTCTTCCTGCAATGGAAGTCACGACGTCTCTCAAAACAAGATTCTGTGTGAGAGGGCGCGGAAAACCAAATCTACAAACTTTTGAAAAACCAGTTTTAGTTTTTTTACAACGTAAGCAGTAACCGTTGTGAGTATGTCGTTGATGAGTAGTGACTCGTTCGTACAAAGTTGGGGAGATCATTTTATCTGGAAGTCGACAGGTTACATATTTTAATATGAAATCCGCTACCTCTTCATTAGTGGATTCTCCTAGTATTGGAGCATTTTCAACCCACAGTAACATGTGATAGTGTTGTGTGCCTCTACCTTGATACTCACGTCGCCAAAAGAAATGGATGACTTTGCCTAGTGGCGCATCATTTGAACATATGAACTCTAGCATCGCATGGAATTTGTTATCAATGAATCTAGACGCTGATACTGGATCTCTCGCAATCAATTCTTGAGGTGGTACTTTATCCAATAGTGGCGAATCGACCTTACGAATGTATTCGCTCAAATCTGCCCATAACCACTCTGATGGGCTTAGCGTTATGAACCAAGTAGCAGCTCCGTAATGATCTACCATACATTGGAGGTTACCTCGTGGTATTTTCCAATATTGCTCAGTGTTACGAAGTCTGGAAAAAATAGTATCCAAATTTTTTTCTAGAAGATGTTTGTTTAAGAGATTTAAATAAGTCCCAGCAGTGTATCGAAGATAAGGATTTGGTACATTAAGTGTGTGATAAATTCCAGCTTTCAGTTGTCGGATGTTAGTGTTATTAAGACAGAAAAATATGAATTGCATGTTTAACCGGTATTGCGGATGCTTGGACATCAACCTTAGCTTGATGTATTCGTAATCGCTTAATTTAACCATTCGATTCTCATTTTGACCGTTTTTCCCATATGGATAAAGATCCGGAAAACATAAAAGATCTAACATTTTTTCTCGGTTATCTAAAGGGAAGTCGTTTATCTTTTTCATTTGATACAGAGCTGTTGACGTCTCGTTCACCCTCTTTTCGTTGATTGGATAAATCGTGTATTGTTCATAGAAACCGTCTGATGGCGCCTTTGGTGTTAAAAATGCTTCTTTGAGCTGTTTATGACATTCGTCATCATCGGCAGCTTTTTTATTGCTGCTACAGCAAACGTCGCCGATGTCGCCGTTATCGTAGTGATAATCATCTCCAGTCGCCTCAGCATCGGCATTATTTTCGTCAGCGAACTCTGTATCTCGAAGATTGTTTAGCAAATCATTGGCTTCCTTCGGTAATTTGATTTCTTTGTAGAGAGGATTAATACTTTTCAACATTGCCAAACAAGCAAAAATTTTCTTGACATCGACTAAATTTTCCCAGACTTTTTTGGTTTTATTGTTTGGTAAACCACGCACAAGAATGTGTAACTCATGATTACTGTTTATAGGCTCATTGTCGGGGCAAATCCTTCTCAAGGTCTCTTCAATAGGCAAAGGCAAATGGAAAGTTCGCCCTTTGACCTTTGAAATCATACGTTTTGGAGGAAGCTTTTTATTCGCAACGGTTCCCATCTTTTGAACCACTTGGAATGCCTTGGCCCTTTGAATTAATATTCTTTCAAAGTCATTCAGTACAGATATCTCTGTGGGCTGCATCTGCACTTGCAGATCGTTTAAGACGCAAGTTGGCGGCATATGATTTTTTCTTATCGTAGTTACGCAATGCGTGCAAATGTATTCGCAGTCACGACCTTTATCCTGAGCATCTTCCATGAGACGTAACCACAATGGCGTTTTTATTGGCTTCTGGAAATTCTGGACTGCTGTTACATCTTTACGTGCGCAGAGTTTTTCGCAGGACATGCATGGATGCACAGGAGTATCCATTGTCCTTTTAGTCATTACAGAGAAAGCGTTCATATACGTCTTCGAAATACTTGATTCGTCCAGGTCAATTTCTGCTGCTGGATGCTCATAAGAAGCGGCGTTTTCTTTAATTTCTTGACGCTGATTTGTTAAGAACTGTACATCTGCCTCGTCTAGAGCTTTGTCCAACCTATTAATGCGATTTGTCAATTCGACCATTCGCAAAACTAATATTTTCATAGTTCGAACAGAAGGAAAATGCGGTGCCAATATAAGAGTAGAAATGAACGTCGATTTGCACGATGCACAGTCTACGTAACAAGAAAAGGAATGGCCGAGTTTTCGAGGATCAGCATGTAGAGCACCACATTGTCGTATATTTGTAACGTGTGAAGTAATGTTAGCCAGTGTACAAGAAGTAATTGAGCGAAGAAAGTCGTTGTAATGGTTTATCACTGTAACATCGTCTAGTTTACATATCGAGTCTTCACAAGTCCAAGATTTCCGTGCCTTTTTCTTTTCGACACCTAAAGGTAGCAAATTCATAATTTTGCCATCTTCGTTTAATATAAGATTGCTATTCAGCAATTGCCCTTGTTTGTACGCAGTTTCAGCGAAATAAGCTTCTGTTGTTGAGTTATGTTTTGAAGAACCACATAAAGCTGTAAGCTTTGACTGGATATCGGACGAAGAGTGATCTGCCTTTTCAATGCACGCTGTGGCCTTCTCTTTGCATTGTTCCAACGTTTTTTCTAAACGACAAACGTCATTTTTTCGACTCGAGAGACACCATTTTATTATGTTCTCGGCTTCCATTCTACATATAACCTTCGTTTTTAAATCTAATTTCGCTGATAATTTGTTGATGTAATGCTCCGAAGATTGTCGCATTTTAAATGTTGAGAGGACTTTATATTTTTGTTTTACCTGTTGAGATTTATTAATTTTAATTACCTTATCTTTGGAAGTATTATTTTGTTTTGTTTTTTTCTTCAATTTTATATTTGACGTAAATTTTGGTTTCGCATTCGATGTATCATTACTTGGGGAGTCATTATGCGTATTTTTATTTGAAGGGATGATTTTTGTCTCACGAGAAATTGCTGTGCGATTTTCGTTGTGTTTGTTTCTTTCGTTAAGTGCGTTATTCTTATTTTTTTTATATCGTCTCTTGTCAGGAAGTTTTTTCAGTGTCTCTTCATCCGACAATAAAAGTAGCCGTTGAATCCTCTTCATTTTATCTGCCCTTTTTTCTGTTTGACTTTTGTTGCGCTGTATTTTGTTCTTTTTTAATATGTTATTTCTATTTTTATGATAATGTTTCTTGTTTTGAAGACTTTTCATTTGCTTTGCATTCGACAATGGAAGTCCCTGTTTTAGGTTCTTGATTGCATTCTCACTGTTATCGCATCTCACTTGGTCGAGTTTTCCATTTTTATCAATTTTTTTTTCGAAACCAAAATTACTAGAAGACATTAACGAATCTGTGATAGACTTAGCAATGTAATTTGTCGAAGCGCTTCCTGACAGATTGCAATCAGAAGATTTTAGCTGTGTTGCATCAGGATTGTCAAAGTGCTGCCCCAATGTGAACCCATCGTGAGTATTCGACTTGTTCAGTACGTTTGAGAACTGACAGTTTATAGGAAATTGACTTATATGATGAGTTTCTAATAATGTCAATAAATGAGAACGCATTAATTCATGGTGATAGTACACCATTTCAGGTTTAACGCCGCATAAAAGTGATACAGCGAAAGCGATGGCAAAAACGCCACAATCGGTAGAACCGATTTGCGACTGTACTCTTGGAAATAGAATGTTTGTCAAGTCGAATCGTGGGTACAATCTCTGTAAAAATAGTTCATGCTGATATTCCATGCGTTTTCTGTTCATAGAATCGTATATGTACATCAAATCGTTATGACTGTCGTAGTAGCTGCAAACCCAGTGACCAGGACTAGGTAATATTTGAATGTGACTTGTACCCGGAGGTACAGGTGTGATTTTATCTAAATTTTGTACAAAAATCGTTTCATACGGCATGTAAGACCTAAAATTTTGAAGTATAGAATTGAAAATACTCATGTGAAGGTCTGTGAGGCAGTTTCCTTTTGTAATAATACATTTGTCAGTTTCAGTGACAAATTGAGGTTTTAATTTCGGTAGCCCTTGCCAAGTGAGCGTTTGCCTTTCATGCCGTGTCCCATCGTTGCAGTTATCTTCAGAAGATTTTTTTTCCAATGTTCGATGGAATTTTCGCTGAACTATTGTTTTACCACAATCAACACCGTTGTCATTGATGTGCAATTGTGGCTCCACTGTATGATCTTCCCTTGTTGAAGTCGTGTATAATGGTCTTTCATTTGTTGTATTTTCAACAAGTACATGTTTGTATGATCGTTTTCGAGCCTTGGTTATTTTTAAAGGCTGTTGTAAAGTCTGAGGAAGGAAATCTTGAATTGTAAGATCTGATCGTGATGATTCTTGATGCTCATTATCATTCGAACCACTAAACTGAGTTCGAATTGCTTTGTATCGCTTGTTATTGTGGTATTCGTCACGTTTGTAACGATTTTTAACAGCTACGGCCAAGGTTGGAACTTGGTTTTTCGTGTAATATTCACTTTGAGGAAAGTGTTGAATGACACCCGTTTCTGTATAATAATTATTTAATAATAATTATTATACAATAATTTTGCACGGACGTGAAAAATAAGATAAGTATAAGTGTATTATTATCGCCAATAATGATATCGTCAATGGACGAATTCGCTCCATTTTTCGACGATCGTCAATAAAAGTAGGTACATGAATTAGACTATGCACGCGAAGAGGACTATGCAAATTATAAAAATTAATAAAACGAATCAAAATAAATAACAAAAATACGAGGTTGTATACAATTGTATGAGGCACCTTTTTCTCCAATACAATTTTAGACGACCTTGCATTTTTTACACGTATCAGTGCGTTCGGGCAAAAGTAATATTCACTTTGGTCACAATCCCTCCGGACTGAATTAAAACCACCGTTTTATCAATATATGAAATGTCTTGTATTTTTCCGAGCTTTCGACATTTGAACTAATCGATTGTTTGAACGATTTCAACGTTCTAAAGCAAATATCACACTTTCAATGCACAACGATTTTAATAATGTATTTCGATCGATAACAATATCTTAAAAATTGCTTTTTTTCGATTTCCAAATTCTTAAATTTGTTTAAACAAATTAATTGTTTAAAAAATTTTATCGTTCGTAAATAAATATCACACTCGCGATGTACAACGATTTTCAAATTGTATTGTTGATGATTTTCAATTGTTTAAACAATAAACTTATTTGGAAATTAGTAATAATGTATTCCGATCAGTGATGTGAGCTGGTCCGGTGACCGGTCAATTTACTGGTCATGTGACGGTTATGACCGTCACATGACCGAAAAAATTTCTGACCGTTTTGACCGTCATTTGTCCATGACCTGACCAAATAATTTGTGACTGGTCAATCAACATCTATATAGGTGTGGGGTAAAAATTTTTTTGTACAAGAAAATTTACAAAGAACAATTATATTCAATTTTAACTTGTACTTTGCAGCTGCTAAGGATACTAGTATCCTCATCCTCCTATGTTGGCATAAGCTAACATAGAAGATGTAGGAGTACTCGAGGAGGAAAATTAGAGTCTCAGTTTGTAACATTTGCATAGAGAAAGATTTTGATACGAGATTTTTTTCTGAAAAAAAAACAAGAAATGTTATTGTTTTCGAGGAAATTAATAGGTATAAGAAAATAATTGTTAACGTATACAAAATATACATGCAAAATATTCCTAATTAATATAAGTCTGCTGCTTAATTTTAAAATAAAAAATGAATAAATACATACATAGATATTCAAGTCATATTTTAAATTACGCTTCGTTTAATGTATCGGGTGGAATCTTCAAAATGTCAGTCCAGGAACTTGAAACATGTGCACGGATTAAGATTTCCAGGATTCTAATCTGTATAACTGTTTCTAGCTTTTCCCTTTCATAGCATAACACACCCTTTCTAGCATTAGACAAATCGATTTTATTTCGGTCAATGACCGGTCACAGGACCGAAAAAAACCTGACGGTCATTATAACATAGAGATATGTTAAAATATGACCGTCAGTGACAGTCATATGACGGTCAGAAAGACCGTGACGTGACCAAATTTTTTGTGACCGGTCATTTCACATCACTGAGTGAAAGCCCCCGTACACATAGGAAAAACGTAGAACGTAAAACATGATTGTGTCTTTTTTTCTCCCCATCAGCGAGAAAGAAACACAATGACGTTTTACGTTCTACGTTTTTCTTGTGTTTCCAGGCTTTGAATGAAGAAATGCAACCTTGTGTCCAGCGCGCGTCGCGTGTGCGGGGGAGTGTGTGCACACACTTGAGACACATGTGTCTCAAGTGCTCGAATTTCGAATTACTTTACGCAGCGGGAAGCTTCAGGCACTCGCAGAGCGATCGAAAGTACTGTCAATATTTTTTTTCAACTCTTACGAAAATAAGATTTTTCGATACGCTTATATGTAACAATCGGCAATATTAACTGGGTAACAAGGAACATTTTTGATTCGTTTTCAAAATAATAAAAATTCAAACAATAATTCGAAACTAAACTTTGATGAAAAAAAAAACTTTCAAGAAGATATAACTTCATTATCATTCGCATTAATTTATACAAGTCGTCGAAATTTGTCTAGAAAACAATCAGATAAAGTTTCAGAATTTTGTTATTTATTGAACACAGTTAGGATTAAAATTGCCGTACATTGAAAATTTTAAGAAACTTAAAAGCTAGAAATGACATTTGTTTTTTCCCTGACCTCGAAATATAGAAACATTTTATGATTAATTACATTTTATTAATTTATTATTAATAAATTATTTTATATTATTACTCATTAATTTATTATTCTACATATTAATCATCAGATCCCCATGCAGCTATCGTAATCATAATAATTTTCTTCATCTTCTACATCGGTTTCACCATCATCTTCGTCTTCTGAATCGTCGTCATCATCGGAACTGCAGCCTTGAGATAATGTAATACAATTAACATCTTTTCTTGCTTCTTCAGATGCTTCTTTGTTGCCATTAAACTCCGCTTTTTTGTAATTCACAGTTGCCTTAAGAATATTTTTAACGTCCATAAGATTCAATTCGAATATGATTTTCTCTATCATCTCTTCGGGCAATTTGATTTCCAAATGTTGACCCAATTCGTATCCGGCCCAGATTCGCATGATGGCATTGACCCGTTCCTGTAGGAAATAGTAATAACCTAAACGTGAAAATTGGGTGCAATCAGGTGTGTCCATGACCCCAAAGTTCTTTGCCATCTCTCTGGGATGTTTTGTTGCGATGTCGTACAATGTTGAATCGTCGAAAACTTTAGTCTTCCGCATCAGAAGCACTTCCTGCGCTAATTGAAAGTCAGCGTCCCCTTTCAAGATGTCCAACAATTCTTCCTCCTTCATGTTTAAGATCCTTGACATGTTTTTCCTCAATCTTTGACATCTGTTGAAGATTTTCTGCATAAGCTTAGTTCCATCTTCCCGGTCATCGTAATTTCTAAGAAAATGCATGCTCATGTAATTAGAGTTATAGGAATTCTTCGAGATCTCGAATTGATTTTCGAAAAGATAAATCGTATTTTTTTCCATGTCCCTATCTTGGGCATGCAAGAAGACATCCTGAGATATAGAAATCACGTCGTAAGCCGTGGCACCGTAAATATTCTTAATCTCTGTGTTCGCTCCGCGTAGCAATAAAGCTGTTGAGATAACATCTTTTTTACTCCTAGCAGCAATATAGAGCGGAGTCCGGCCCCAATCGTCCTGAGCGTCAATATTAGCGCCGAAGTTCAATAAAGCCGCAGTTGCCATTGAATGTCCTTTCAAGGCCGCTATATGTAAGGCAGTAAGTCTTTTACTCATGACAGCATTGACATCAGCACCGTGGCGTAACAAAGAAGAGAGGATAGAGACGTCGTCAGCGAGAGCCGCGTAATGAAGAGCCGTTAAACCTTTCTCCGTTCGACTGTCAACCTCCACGTTCCGCTTTAAAAGGCAGTCGATCAAATTTTGGTCCGCGTTTGCAACCGCAAGGTGAAGAATCAGTTGGCATTCGCTCAGTGTAATATTCAAATCAGCTCCTGCAAAGATGAAAGGGTAATATGATATGTGTCGACAGTTTCAAATCATTTTTAAAAAGTTGTAAATTTACCTCTATTTATGAGCTCATGAATGACATGTAATTTGTCTTTTAAATGGACGAATCTGTAGTTCCAGGGTGACACTGGTGCTTCCTTATTTGGAGAGAAGAGAACTTGTGAAGCATAAAAAAGAGGTGTATTTTTCTCGTCATCTACAGCATTGACGTCAGCGCCGCGATTCAGCAAAAATGTGCAAGCTCTTAAACTGGAATTATCTATATCTTGGCATATCAAATGCAGCGCTGTTTCACCCTGAGCGTTTTTTTCATTGATGTCAACTCCTTTTTCTACGATATACTCCATAATTTGACGACTTTTTAATGCAGCAAGATGAAAAGGTCTTCCATGTTTTGTTCCATGTTCAACATCGGCTCCGTTATCTAATAAGAATTTAGCCACTTCGTCCTTATTGTTTTGAATAGCTAACTGGAGAGGCGTCTTTCCTTCGGCATTCAATTCCTCCAATGATGCACCGTGCTTTAGTAAAACATCTTGAAGATTTTTCGGTCCGTAATTACTATAATAACCGGGGCCGGATAGCAAATGGACGAACGTATTTCCATCTTTATTCTTCCTGTTTATATCCACTCCATTGCACAGAAAATAATCCAAAGCCTCGTAGTTTCTTTTTCCCAAAGCATATTCGATTATGTTTCCGAGCTCGTTCGTGTGTTCAACACTGGCTCCATCATCAACCAGAATTTTGACAATGTTGATATCTCCTTCAATGGCAAGCTGAAGGGGATTAATTGTTTTCGTAGCAGAAGAATGCTCAGATTCATAGGAAAATTCCTTATCAATTATTTTGCTTCGTTTGCACAAATACTCGATCAGTGTCAGATTTTTCAGTAAGATTGCTCGGTGAAGAAATAATGGACAATTTATCATATCATCGTCCAAATCAGCACCTGCAACAAGAAATCGTGTAAACATATCTTTCTATCTCTTCTTCTCACTTATACAAAGCAAAGATTTCAATTTACCTCTGCTCAAAAATGCGGAAATCAAATTCAATGCAGATGCCATATTCTTCATTTCCTCACTCTCAAGTTTCCATGAGGCTTTTTCATGTAAGCGCTTTAATTCGACAAAGGTGTATGATAGGGGAGGTTTGTTTTCCGAATTCTTTGCGTTTACGTCAGCGCCATGTTGCAATAAGAACATGAAGGTTTGTTGGCGGTCGAAACAGTGTCGATGTTTGCACAATGCGTGTAGAGCTGTGTCTCCATTTTTATTTCGTTCATTGACGTCGACTCCTTTGCGCAAAAAGTAACTGAGAAGGTTCGTACGTCCCCAAGCAGCAGCATAGGCAAATGGTTTTCCAAACTTCGTGTCCAGATGGATGTCAGCTCCGTTGTCAACAAGAAGTGTAACGATTCCTATGCTGTTTTTTTCAATAGCAACCAGAAGCGGAGTTAGGGAATGAGGCTTGTGTGTGTCCACTGAAAGGCCCAATGAGATGATCTTTTTAATCATGTTGACATCTCGTGATTCGACTGCCTGGCACAGCGAAGTTTTAATCGTCTCGTTTCTCGTGTTCTGAAAAAGAATTAACAGATTTATAAGTCGGAATAATTATTACGAGAACAGTGTCATTTGACTGCACGGAAAAAAATTATCGAAAATTGAAATTGTACTGTCAGAAATTGTATGAAATGTTTTCATAAAACGTACTGTAACTGAAGGAGGTACACAGACATTGGAAACTCCAGGAACAATGGTTTTGCTGTGACTTGGCAGACGTTTAAAATGTAAAACCCTGGAAGAAATGGCGTTGCTTTGACTCTGTGCGAACGTGACGTTGGAAACTCCAGAAGCAGGTGGTGTGCTCTGACTCGGCACAGGGTTGACATTGGAAACTCCAGGAACAGCAGCGCACCGCTGAGGCGGTTGAAGTCGTATGGTAGAAACTCCAGAAGTAATGAGTTTCTTTTGACTCGATGCAGGGTTCAGAGTAGAAATTTCAGGAGTAGCAACTTTTCTACGATTTGATGCTGGATAGACATTGGGAATTCTTGTAGGTACAGCAAAGCGCTGAACCGATGCAAGTGGAGTGGTAGAAAATCCAGAAGCTATGACTTTTTGTTGACTCGATGCAGGGTTGACAGTAGACATTCCAGGAGTGACAACTTTCTTCTTACTTGATGCTGGGTAAACATTGTGAATTCTAGGAGATACAGCATAGCGCTGAGCCGGTGCGTTTTGGACAATAGAAACTCTAGAAAGGACTTTCTTTTGAATCCGTGCAGAATTGACAGTCGAAATTCCAGGTGTAACAACTTCCGTCTGATTTGATGCTGGATGGACACGAGAAACTCCTGTAGGTACAGTATAGCGCTGAACCGGTGCAAGTTGCATGGTAGGAAATCCAGCGGCAATGACTTTTTGTTGATTTGATACAGAGTTGACAGTAGCAATTCCAGGAGTGACAACTTTCATCTGACTTAATGTCGGGTAAACATTGGGAATTCTTGTAGGTTCAGCAAAGCGCTGAACTGATGCAAGTGGAGTGGTAGAAAATCCAGAAGCTATGACTTTTTGTTGACTCGGTGCAGGGTTGACAGTAGACATTCCAGGAGTGACAACTTTCATCTTACTTGATGCTGGGTAAACATTGTGAATTCTGCGAGATACAGCATAGCGCTGAGCCGGTGCGTTTTGGACAATAGAAACTCTAGAAAGGACTTTCTTTTGAATCCGTCCAGAATTGACAGTAGAAATTCTAAGTGTAACAACTTTCGTCTGATTTGATGCTGGATGGACACGAGAAACTTCTGTCGATACAGTATAGCGCTGAGCTGGTACGTGTTGAACAGCAGAAACTACAGGAACAATATCTTTGTTTTGACTCAAAACAAGGTTGACTTTGGAAACTTCAACAGCAATAGCCTTGCTCGAACCAGGTGATGTTGTGACACTGGAAAGAAAAAATGTTCAATTTCAATATTGGTTAATATTTAAAGACCCATAACTCCGAAACATAACACAGGAAGCAAAATTTTTTACAAGAGTCCTACCTATTCAACTCTTTCAAATCATTGCTCGAATTCTGCTGATCGACTGTTAACAAAAATCTGGCAACGTCATTCAAGGTCCTCAAAGTCGGTAACTGTATTCCCTCTATGAATGCTTCGTCTATTTGTGCTTGCGCAGACAAGTTTGAGTGGATATTGACGACTCGTGTCATATAATCTTTATGTCTAGTGTAAAATCCAATCACATCTTGTGCTACAAATGAATGCCAGCGCTCATTTGGTAATTTTATACTCTTTACATTTTCCTTCAAAGTGGCAAAGGTGAATGCTTCATCCAGATCAATGTTTTTTCTTGAACTGCTGTTGCTCGTGCCGTTGATCATGTTCGAAGTCGATGGTAGCGAAGGATGATTCGCATCGCTAGTAGTTGTACTATTAACCCCGATAGGTACAGCACCAGGTTTCAAGGTTACTTTCCACCACGTCCCATACAGATCGCTTCCCTGGTCTGATTTTAGTATGTCTCTTTTCAGGAAATGTTTTTCGCATAGTAAAGACTCACTCGTCAAAAATGGTAAATTAAGTTTCCATTTCTCCAGGCTCTCCGGGTTCTGAAAACATTGAATGTGATATAGAATAAAGCTGTATGATAAGTGTAAATATAGCATCAATCGATAGATTGAATATTATTTTTTAATTCCGAAAATTTTTCGTTCGGTGTAAATATTTTTGTGGTTCAAATTTTGAGACGAAATTAATAACAAAATTGTGTTCCGTTATATCAACTAAAATGTTTTAGAAAAATTGGTTTTGGAGGTTCAAAGCACTTTGTTTACCTGCGGCGTTCGAAACAAAATGATATGTTTCTTTTCAGCTTGAAATACATTCGTAGGGCAATTCGGAACGGCGCATTTCCTCGTCATTTTTTCTGTAATAATCGAAGTATGATTACAAATGTATCATAAATTGCCTGGCGTTTGTGAATTGTATAAGCCTGTTGATTTTCAAGGAAAATGAAAACACGCCGCGCTCATACGATACATCGAACGAACATAACCACAATATCATGTACGGATAATTCGAGAAATTCTGAATGGATAAACGGCTGATATCACTTCTTTCTACTTACTTAAATACAATGAGCACTTTCCAAATAAGTATTTAAATGTACATTCGACTTTCTTTTAGAAATTGGAATTGTGCTTCAGTTTATTTCGATATCGAGATGTCCTAACCGTTTTTTGGTTGAAATTGTAGGAAAAACGTAAAACGTAAGGCGTAAGAGTTATCCATCCATTTCTTACGTATTACGTTTCTTCGAGAAATGCACCTTCTCAATTGCTTACGCAGCGGGAAGCTTCAAACCCCAACGGGATTGCTTCGACAATCTCTCCTATAGAAGAGTTTTGAATAATTTCCCGAGGAGTGCGGTTATCAACTCTGATAAAAATCGGATTTCTGGATCAACTTATGTAACAATCGGCAATACTGACTGTACCGAACAAAATTTTCATTGCAAAAAAAGAAATACAGAAAAAACGAAAATTAAATGTCGAGTATTCCGTAATATGACACTAAGTTTTAATGAAAAAAACACCATTGAGAACATAATTTGTACCTCGTTCAAACTTAGGAGTTTTGTCGAATTTTAGCATCTAGAAAATTAGAAGATCAAGTTTTACAATTTTGCCATTTATTGATTACAGTAGGAATTATAATTTGCATACATTCGAAATTTCAGTTTGAAATGACAATTGTTTTTTCCAGAACGCCTAAATATAGAATAATGTTTTTCATTAGTAATCATCATCATCGAAAGAGCGATCTTCATCATCATCAAGATCACGATCTTCATCGTCATCAAAATAGCGATCTTCATCATCAGAAAAACGATTACGGTGGCGGCGGCTGTAATAATCATTCCATCCCCAGCGATCGTCATTTTCTTCATCTTCTAAATCGGTTTCATTATCTTCTTCGTCTTCTAAACCGTCGTCATCATCGTAATCGCGACCTTGAGATGATGTAATACAAGTAATATCTTTTCTTGCTTCTTCAGATGCTCCGTCGTTGCCATTGAACTCCGCTTCTTCATAACTGAGAGTTGCCTTAAGAATATTTTTTACGTCCAGAAGATTCAATTCGAATATGATTTTCTCAATCATCTCTTCAGGCAATTTGGTTTCAAAATGTTGGCCCAATTCGTATCCGGCCCAGATTCGCATGATGGCATTGATTCGTTCCTGTAGGAAATGGTAATAGCCTAAACGTGAAAATGCTGTGCAATGAGGTGTGTCCTCGACCCCAAAGTTCTTTGCCATCTCTCTGGGATGTTTCGTTGCAATGTCGTACAAAGTTAAGTCGCCGACAACTTCAGTCTTTCGCATCAGTAGCACTTCCTGCGCTAATTGAGAATCAGCTGAATTTGTTTCCCCTTTCAAGATGTCCAACAATTCTTCCTCCTTCATGTTTAAGATTCTTGACATGTTTTTCCTCAATCTTTGACATCTGTTGAAAATTTTCTGCATAGGCTTAGTTCCATTATCTTGGTCATCGTAATTTCTGAGAAAATTCGGACTCATGGAATTGGAGAAGGAATACTTCGTGGGTGACACCTTAATATGTTTGAAAAGATCATTCGTTTCTGTTTCCATATCATCATCATCGGCATCTAAGAAGACATCCTGAGATCTTGAAACTGCGTCGTAAGCCGTGGCACCATAAATATTCCGAATCTCCGTGTTGGCTCCGCGTAGCAATAAAGCTGTTGTGATATCATCTTTTCTACGCCTAGCAGCAATATAGAGCGGAGTCCGGCCCCAATCGTCCTGAGCGTCAATATTAGCGCCGAAGTTCAATAAAGCCGCAATTGCCATTGAATGTCCTTTCAAGGCCGCTATATGGAGGGCAGTGAGTCTTTTACACATGGTAGCATTGACATCTGCACCATAGCGCAACAAAGAAGAAAGGACAGTGACGTTGCCGGCGAGAGCTGCATAATGAAGAGCAGTTAAACTGTTGCTTGTTCGACCGTCGACCTCCACATTGTGCTTTAAAAGGCATTCGATCACATCTTTCCCCGCGTTATTTGCAACTGCAAGTTGGAGAATCGGTGGGCATTCCATCAGTGTGATGTTTATATCAGCTCCTGCGAAGATAAAAGGGTAATATGATATGTATGGAAACAGTTTAAAATCATTTTTGCATGAGAGAAAAGTTGTAAATTTACCTGCATTGATGAGCATGTGAATTACATCTAATTTGTACTTCAATCCGTCGTTAAAATTCGTGAACGTCCAGGAGGGCACTGGTTCCTCATTAGGTGAGTAGAGAGCTTGTGAAGCATAGAAAAGAGGTGTATTTTTCTTGTTATCTTCAACATTGATGTCAGCGCCGTGATCGAGCAAAAATGTGCAAGCTGTTGGAGTTGAAAAACCTATATTTTGGCATATTAAATGCAGCGCTGTTTCACCCTGAGCGTTTTTTTCATTGATGTAAACTCCTTTTTCTACGATATACTCCATAATTTGACGACTTTTTAATGCAGCAAGATGAAGAGGTCTTCCATGTTTTGTTCCATGTTCAACATCGGCTCCGTCAACTAATAAGAAGTTAGCCACTTCGTC
>JABFQM010001679.1:0-19398 GCA_022816865.1 Zelostemma sp. ZL-2020
AGAAAAACCTCCTCGTGGCTGGTTACGAGAAAGCCGTCGCAAGATTCGAATTTGAGCTCGTCCCGAAACGACTCGTCCGGATCGGCCACCACTGCTAGTACCAGTACGTGGCGGATATCCAAATCTAGCGCATCTTTAGAAGCGAATTTACGAACAACGCCCAGGCCCACCAGGCAAAAACCTCGACTGACTCGGCAATTAGCTATTCAAGAGCCAGAGCCACCGGCTTCTTCTCCCGGAAAGTTTCTCCCGGGAAGCACGCCACCGCCGCCGCCGCCGCCACCGCCACCGCCACCGCCGCCGCCGCCGCCGCCGCCGCCGCCGCCGCCGCCGTCGCGTCTCTTAGCCACGATCCCTTCGGCTACCGAAATGAGCGAACAACGCGACGACGAAAATGCCCCAACAACGACCAACGAAAAGCAGCTGCTACCTTCGTAACTGCCTCCACTCTCTTGGATGATCGTTCCCACGTAGAAAAAAGGGAATGAAGTACTTACATATATATATATATATATAAATCCACGTTGTACTCCTTTTTTTTTTTTTACCAAAAACCCCAACTCCCCGGAGTACAACTTTTCCCACTTTTTCCCATTTCAAATGAAATTGTCCGACTAAAATCTTGAAATAGTTATTATACGTGAAAAAAGACAATGCATTTGTTGAATAATTGATTCCCCATTTTTATGCCACCTGTCTGTAAACATTTTGAAACATAAAAATAAATGGCGCCTATTTATTCTGGAAAATGTTCGTTTAGATGTGTATAATGAAATGGTAAAAATATTCTTCTTCGGGCCGCCGATGAAAAATTCTCACTCGAGCCGAGTGACTCGAGTCGCGTCATCCGTGGATTCCTAAAAGGAAAAAATACGCCAAAAATTCGAGAAACAAATGTTTGTTCGAAAAGATAATGTATTTCAGTGCTTTTTAGATTGTACAACATTGTTACAAATACTTTTCCAAGTGAAATAAAAAATGGCACCTTTTTGAAGAATAAATTAAGTTTCTCTAATTATTTAACAAATTTTCTAGCACGCTCAACTTAAACATGGCTAAAAATCAGTTGAATCTGAATTCATGCAAAACGTATACTATCTAATAATAACAATTGCAATAATCGCATTGTAAAAATTTGGAAAATATTTTGGCACCACGCGGTTCGAGGGGAATTCGGCGATCGGCGTTGAGCCTTTTTTCCGTGAAAATATCTGCAAATGCTTAAAACGAAAAACGGTTCACACATTTTGCAAGCTTTATATGCAATAATAGTACAATGCGCGAATCGATGATTTTCCGATTTTTCAAAAAAATAAAAAAACCATCATACTCGTCTTTTTTATCAGAAATCGGATTTTTTGCACATGAAAACTTAGCCTACATCTATAATCACCGTTTATAATTTTCATAACAAATACGATATCTCACGGAAAACAATTTGCAATTTGCAGCTAGCGACGTGTTATGAAGAAAAAGAGAAAGAGAAACAGGAATACTTGTTATAAATTACATGTTTGGTAGCACCAATTTTAGTGAGATCCGAAATGATGTCGTCATTCTACAATGTCGTTACGGTGTTCTTTTCGTATCTTGTATCGAAATTTGACAAGACCTATCGAGGCCTAATAATAAACGTGTACGTCGATTGTATAAAAGTACTCAACTTTGACTGAAACGCGTTCGTTTTAGAAAACAATATTTGCCGTTCTCCCTTGGCTTTTCATTGTCATATGGTTTGTACGAAGATTAACATATATACTAGTTATCTAGAATACAGAATAGTTAGCGATTTTTTCATTATTGTCCTTTCACATTCACTTATACCTATCCAATTATATATAAATATTCCAGAGAGAAATAAAAAAAATGTTTGCAAATGTTTCGATTCGCTCGTCTCTTTACTCGTCATTACATAAATATGTTGAAAGCTTCATTCGATACAACCAATACCGATATTTTCCAATCACATGGCAGCATTGAGAAAAGCGCTGTGCCTAATACATCTAGATTTGAACACGGAAACAAATCTCGAGTCGCTTATCATCTATGCTAGGTATTATGATCACAACTTTTGCACTCATCGCGGAAAACGCGGAAGAAACAAATAAATCTTTGTAATGCCTTATTCTAATTTTTGGTAAGTGTGGCAAAGAAAAATGTGCTGTTTGACTTTTCTTCATTTTTCTTCGAGAAACGGCAACAAAGTAAGCATGTATAAAACAGGAATATGAGAACATTCGATATTTGGCAATAGTTAAAACATCTCTCCCAAAACGCGTAACATGAAATAATTACATACTTGAAAGCCGTATAAAAAGTTTCGGCAAGTATGGCACTTATTTTTCCACGGCCTCTTCCCGTATTTTCGGCTTACGACTGTACTTGATATTTTTATATCACATAATAATAGGTATATAACGCAGGGAATCGATGTTGCACGATTATTGATGGTGCAACAACGGTATAACAAAAAAAAAGAGTTTGAAAAATGAAAACTTTTCCCTCTTAATAAATGGAGATGCGAAGAATAGATGTACACGCGTGTCTCGTTAAAAATACAATCAGTCAGAGACGTTCGGAAGTTTTCTACTATATTTTTATACGATTGCAGTGCATTCGAAACGTTTTTACGTCGCCGTCAAAGCTTCGAGAATTTGTTCGGGCGTCTTTTGTTTTTTTCGAAAAGACTTCCAGTGTTCCTGTGGCACCGTCCATTCCAAAAAGATCTCCAAATTCTTGCGCAAAACTTGATATTCGTCGCGCAGTCCCTTTGCATTTACGGGCTTCTTACCCGCGGCAATTAAGGAATCCTCTAAAATGGCATCGATCAGCCTCTTGCCGAAACCTAGTTCCTCCAGTTTTTCCGGCTTCGAGATCCTCTTCAAGAGAACGGCCAGCAGTAATCTCATCTTCTCTATCGACATGCCGCAAAACTTTGCGCTCGCATTTGTCGTCTTTGTAGGGGGGTTAGGGCCAAGATCAACGACTCGATCCTTGGGATAAACGTGATCCTCGGAGCACGTTTTTTCGTGAGACTCGAGCTCGCTTTTGATGCGAAAGAAGCTTTTACAAGTCTTGCAACGGTAAGGCTCGTTTCTCCCGTGAATGCACTTCATATGCTTCTTCCAATGCGGTAGTTGCGTAAAGCCCGCGTTGCATTCCACACACTTGAAGGGCCTTTCTCCGGTGTGCCGTCTCGTATGAAGTTTCAAGGCCGTTGAATGGGCAAAGGCTTGCCAGCACACGAGACACCTGGAAAAGTCTCGTAATGTAATTAATCGAATTTTATATGACGTAGAAAAAAGCAAAACGCGTAGAAAATCGCGTTACCTAAAGGGTCTCTGGCCGGAATGCGTCCGGGAATGGACCGTCAGCTGAGATTTTTGGGCGAAGCGCTGACCGCAGGTGGCGCAGCCGTGCGGACGGTCTTGAGCGTGGGTCCTTACGTGCTGCGGCAAATGGCCCTTGAACGTCTTGTTACAAATAACGCATAAGAAAGACTTGACGTCCTGATGCAGGCACTCGAGATGTTTCTTCAAGGCGTCGCGACGCACGAATCCGCGGCCGCATATCTCGCATTTGTGATCCTTTTGGCCGGTGTGTCTCTTCATGTGGAGGGAAAGATTGGCGGCGCACGTGAACATGCCGGAGCAGAGGTTGCATCGATAGGGCTTCACTTGACTGTGCGATCTGGAATGCTGGACTAGCTGGCCACCCCTGGCGAAGGTCTTGTCGCATTCGTTGCACTTGTAGGGCCTGAATCCCGTGTGAGTTCGCAGGTGAAGTTTCAGTCGTTCCTTCAAAGGGAACGCTTTGCCGCACTCGTCGCATTTGTAGAGCGGTCCCGCGGCGTGCATCACTTTGTAATGATTTCGCAAGCCCCCGGTGCCTTTGAATCGCGCGCTGCACAAAACGCAGCCGTACTTTTTCGACTCCTCTCGCTGCTGCTGCTGCTGCTCGGAAGCGTCGCCTATTGCCGGCAAAATCAAACGGTATCGGAATTTCTTCTTCTTTTCCACCATCACGTTATTATTCTCTTTAACGACCAGGTATTTTTCGCTATCTTCATCCAGTTCTAGCCGATTCTCCTCAATTATGGCATCAATCTTCTCCGACACGTTTTCTACCTCGTCACTTTTATCCGTCCGTCTTTCTTCATTATTGTCCAGGCCCGCATCCTTTGGAAGGATAAATCTCGCTTTTCTCCCGACTTTTTTTTCTTTTTTCTCAACTTTCCTCCTCCCCTCCATCTGCTTCTTCTTCTTCTTCTTCTTCTTTTTATTGTTGTTCATAAATTCATCGTCGCAAATACGTTCCGAATGCTTCCATCTTTGACTTGATCTTTTCGCCGAGGCATCTTCTTCTTTCGTACTTTTGCTCCCTTCGTCAAACTGCTGGGAATGTTGAAGTTGTAACTGAACGAGGTCGCCGCCGCCGCCGCCGCCGCCGCCGCCAACGTCGCCGCAACACTCGAATTGCGCATCGAAATCGTTATCGTTACATCGGCTCAAGCTCCATAAAGCTTTGAGGGCGTCGGTAGCATCGACGTCTTTCTCGTCGATACTTACGGCTATTCGCGATTGTTCCACGGGGACTAGTTCCGTCAAGTGAATTTCTTCTTGAGCTGGATCGGAAGAAGCGGAGATTCGGCTGTCAACGGTATTGCTCATGCTTGCTTTCGACTCGATCGATCTTTGGGGATTTTAACGCTCGCGGCAATTCAAACGCTCGAGTCGAAAGCACACTCGCCGCCGCGTAAGGGAGGAGAGAAGTAGTATCCTAATCTTTCAGAGGAACAAAGCAAGTTGACCATTCGACGCGTCATATCAAGTCCATTGCGTACAAATTTACTGGCTGTATATTCGAATGAAAACACTGCTTCAAAATATATTGTTACGCGTTCCTCGCCGTAAAAAAGGAATGTTCAATGATTTTGGAATTTACACAACTCGAAGCGGATCTGAACTCGCGCACTTGAACGAAACGCGTACCTTGCCACAGTTTTTATCATTTCGGAGCGTAAAGATAACAAGTCACCTACTTCCAGGCATTAGGTAATTATTGACATCGCTTATCGCTGAAAACAGCCGCCGCCGCCACCTCGTTGTTCCGCGTGTCAACTTTCCTTCTCGAGGTAGACGGGGTACCACCTACATAGGGTGGAGGAAGGTAGCCAAGTCAAGATTCTCGCGCGCGCCTCGCTTACAGGCGTCGGAATCACCGCGGTCTCGTCGAGATAACGAATGCGACGAATTTTTCGTCTGATTTTCAATCGATCGCCGCCGCCGCCGCCGCCGCCGCCGCCGCTGCCCAGGCGCGCCTTGTCAATGTCCTCGAAATTCGGAGATTGCGCGCTTACGTGGCGCAAGCGCAATCCTTGGTCGATAACGCCAACAGTTTTCTTCCCTCGTCCCTTCCCTTCCGTCTAGTTTCGGTGCTTTCGTATATTTACAATTCTCTCCTCTCTTCTTCTTGCCTTTCTCACGCACTTGCAATATTAACCATCCAGAGGGAACATCACTTTTGCATTTTACTCGAATCTTCTAGCCCGTGCATTCGATTCATTTTCCAGCATTCGTGTTCCCAGCCCAGAAATTTCATCCATCTTCTTCTTCGACTATTCTACTTATATCTCCGTTATTATGCGATGACGAGGAACAATTACAGTCTTTTTCTTCACTTGGCAAGTACGGCGTAGGTGGGTTTTTTTTTCTTTCTTTTTTCATCATCTTTTGCATATTCTTTGGTAACGATTTTCTGCTTTCTTAAACTTAGATAGGTTGATACGATCAGCGTCTTGGAATATTTCTCGTTTGGTTTTCGGCAACTTCCGACTTGACTAGATTCTTCGGTTTTCATATTTCGCAGTCTACCAAATATTTGGGAATTAAGTCTACGAGCAAGAAGGCGATTGTTGCTAAGATCTGATTTAAAGTTTCGACCGACTTCCGACACGTTAGTCGAGGACTACTGCTTACTGCTCGGCGCTGATTTACTTATTAAATCAAGTATGTTTAGTACAAGAGTCTTTAGTTAATGGTCTTTAGTTAGGATAGAGAAGAGCCCATCACCATCTGAAAGAAAGTAAAATAACCATAGCCGCTTTAAAAGACTTTCAAAATACCACTTCAATTTTTAACCAAGTAATTTCAATTGTTATTTCCGCAGGCTTTTTACCCAATTTCACCGAAATTTCGTGTCCCCGATGATTTCCAAGTACAACTACCCCCATTTAGACGGAAATTAACAATAATTAACTTGGTCAAATCGAGGTGAAATCGTGTGCGAACGCTTTCTCTCGATTACTTGCCAACATCGCTTCCTCCATTATTTTCAGCAATGCAAATTCGTCGATGTCGTTGGGTCTAGTTGGGACTCTGAAATCATCGGAAATACTTGCAATTTGGCCTCGGGCAAAAAACCTCAACATAACGAGTAATAATTTTTATATACGTATACTCGTCAGAAAGATATGACATATTTATGTTAGGAGTATGAAATGTAGTGACCAGCTAGACAAACAGTCATTAAATATTAATAATTAGATATTCTTCTACACGATGATATGATATAAGAACGATTTTTACAGTCCAACTTTAACCAAGTTTTATATTATATACCTATATAAAACTTGTGTAACGTAACATGTGCATGGAAACGTGTTTGACCTCGTATCTAAGTGCTGCCGTATCATCGATCGCGACAAATCCTAAACGTTACAGAAAATACGCAACGCACGTACAGTTCGGTACACAAAAAATCGGAACAATGTCCTTGCCCCTTGGCCATACTCTCATTGCTGCCAGCAAGGCTCTATGCTTGCGCGGTCATCCAAGTGCAGGAGGCATTTTCCAAATTCAATTATTCCAATACTCTTGTGTACTCGCAAATTTATGTGTAAACGTTTTTTAAAAAGGCATTATTACATTAGAGAAGGGCGCCCCAAGTTATTATTTCAAAACAATTGGATTGGAAAATATTACAGAAACATGTCAATTACGAGTCCACAAAAGTTTTTTTTTTCAATCACGAACCATCATGATTTAAGCTTATTGTTGATTTTTCCTTTCAATTGTCCCAAGTGAAAATCGGCAAAATATTGAAATAGTGAAAAATAGTGAAATGCAGCTTTTCCGAGCTTCTCTCTCGAGGACCGTCCTACGCTCTCGCGCCGTGTTTTCGCGCTCATTTGAATCGCCGGGCTTTGTATAGATAAGCTCGGTCGCGTAAGGCTGTGCACGTACATATATACGCAACCAAATACGTCTCTGCACGCATGTCACATACGAGTAGACGCGTATACAATTAACGCGCAAGTTTTCTTCTCCTCGCTGCTCGTGATATTTCGCGACGACACACGTATGGTACGTACATATGTGCGCATTGAACTTCCCAGGCAATGGGAAGTATAGCAGACAAGCTCGCGTCGCCGCCTGCATTCGTCGCGATGTCTTTTCAAGCAGACGCTTTTATTCAAGGATGTAAATGCATGCTCTGTCACCGAGGCTCATCGCCGAAACGACTTTTATTACTACATTACTACGCGTATGCACACCAACTAGCCAGCTTTTCAACATTACAATACGATATATATATATATATATATATATATGTACTATTATTACTTACCCCGATTGCAATGTATGTCTTTTATATTATCCGAATGACGATGGAAGAAAGGATGTTTCTCTCGCAAAGAGCTTAGATTTCATGGTACTGCTCTGCTCTGCCCTGCGTGTCTGCCTCGCTCGGCTCACTTGGCTGCTGCGGTGGCCCTGCCCTACCCTCCGTTCGCCATCTTTGATACATTTAAAGCTCGCTCTACTCCGCGCGCGACGTCCGCGACTCTGCCTGCTGCTGTTGCTTTACTCTATCAATAAGATGTGTGCAAAGCGAGCATGTGTGCGCGCGTATGTGTACGATGTCTAGCGAGGGGTGCAAATTCTTATTATACACACACGCGCGGGTATCATGGCATTCCTGCATTACCGATATGTCATAACTGCATTATCGTAAGTCGTTGCAGTCGAATGACCGTGATATCAATGTATACGGAATTTGGAGAAAAAAAATAGACAGCAATAGCAGGACAGGAGATGGCGACGGCAATGGAAAATTGTTTTTATTTTGATATTTACGTATGCATGCATATCGCACACACATATCGCACACAGTCTCGATCGCGCTCTCTCGAGAGCAGCAGCGGCGGCGGGCCGTCGCAACTCGCGGTAATACAGAACTTGCGCTCGCTTGCAAAGAGCTCCGTTACGGCGGTAGCAGTAGTAGATCTTTGTCTTGCCAATATCGAGAAAGCATTATAAAAGTAAGCAACCAACCTACATGGCAAGCTAGTACATGCATACACACATACGTAGGTATAAGCAGGTATAAGCTGGAAACGCTGAAAACAGTGGGAAACGGTGCAGTGTTACGACGATCGAGTCAGATCGAGTCGAGTGCCGAGTGCAGGGGGTATGCTTTTACCGTTTTCCATACAACTGCGTCCAATTGCCTGTCGCGTGTAGTTCGCAGCTGAAAAGCACATGCAATAGTATACCGTCGCCATCGCCGCGATAACTTTTCGAGATCTGCTCGACGAACAAAAAGCGCGCGCGCGCGCGCGCGCCTGCGATTCGGCGAGCTTTTGTGTCAGCTTTGTTTTTAATTCACACCGCCGCCGCTACCGCTACCGCGTGTGCGTGTATCAAGCCACCAGTTGCTTGCCTGTGTGTGTGTTGCATAACCCCGATTTTTCCGTTTTCCTCTGTTTCGCGAGAAACCTCGTAAGCTTGGCTCGGTTAATCCTTAAGTAGATGCGGGTGTTTTCGAGAAGTTTTCGATAGCAATTCTTACTGAAATCGACCTTTGCTTTTGCTCTTTCTCTCTCTCTCCTTCTGTCGGCTCTTCTCGGTTCAACCCGTCGCTTTATCATTGATAGATAGTGCGTGCGTGCGTGCGTGCGTGCGGTGCGTGCTCCTGCCGTTGTCGACAACCTTTACCGGATTTTTATCACTCGTATCACTGCAAATATCATTAGTAAGAACGTTTTATACACTTTTCTTCCTGCTCGCACTCATTATTACATATTCTTCTTTGATTCTTTGCTCGCTTATTTTTTAATACAAGTACATATGCCCACGGAAAAAGACATTGAATTGTAAAATGATTGATATTAAATCAAGTATATAATATGTGCTTGTAAAAGAAAAAATGTATGACGGCGCTCTCTTTCTCTTTTCTCAATTAATGCACAGCGTTGATACAAATTGCATCATATCGATTCTTACGATCGATGTATTTCGAGATTGTCTACAAATAGTGACAAATATATTCTAAAAGTATAATAAAAGATGAGAAACATGGTTACGCATCGATAACGAATGAATGATTTATCGGCTCGTTAACGCTATTAACAAAAACTGCATTAGGAGCGCATTAATAAATGATGCGATCCGTGAGAGATTCTCGAGAGATAAATTGCCAACATTATTGGAGAGAGTTGAGAAAGAAAAGTCGGGTGTTTCTACTATGCATATAATATGCACGAGTGTGAAAACTGCATTTGTATCTATGCAGGCTTCTTTTTTTCTCTACGTGGCCAATCGAAGCAATCGACGACGTTATCTCGACGTGATATTTCGCGTCGTCATTAACAGTGATAAATCAGCCGCGTCTGCTGCGATTCGAGCTCATCCCGTTGAGCTGCGGCGTGTTTGTCATGAAATAGAGCTCTCTCTTATCCCAAAAGAGCGGGATAGAAGAGCAGGCTTCGTAGCTGCTGCTGCTGCTCCTGCTCCTTGCACCTGCCTCTGTAATCATAAATCTCACGAGCGCAAATATACACACGCGGCGACGCATACGAAAACACCGACGAAAGCCACTTAACGGGGTTAAAGTTAAGTTTCACTTGCATAGATCTCGCGAGTGCGCGAGCGCGCGCCCGGCAACGATAATTCGTGTTAATTTGACAGTTAATTAAGGCTCGTCGAATCGATTATCTCGCTCTCTCGCTGGCTGGCTCACTCACTTCCGTATTCTCTGCGACTCATCCCGAGCGTCGCGTCGCGTCGCGATAAACCAACCTGTCTGTCTTTTTCCTACGTACGGAGAAACTTGCTATTAATCAGCCTCCGTTTTATTATACCAAGAAGCAATTTTGCCGATGTCGATGCTATTGAGATTTCGCATCTGTAATTATTCCCTCCAATTAATGGGGCTACGAATATTATAATATTCGGCATCTCGCAAGAGCTATAGAGATTCCATTTGAGCATTTTTGTCATTTCATTTATCTCACGCGCGTGCACTCGCGCCCTTCTAAATTACTCAAACACCCTTGACTAATGATAGCTATCATTTTTCATGATTTCAAATCGCGCTACGGCAATTAAGCGCGAATCTCCCTAAGATCACGATGAGCATGCATCTCTATGGCTTTCATTTCTTTTCCGTTCTTTTTTCTCTTTTCTCTTTTCTTCACTCTCTCGACAATAATTCCTAATTCTCAGGTATTTGAAAAGCAAATTGAAATTCAAGTTGGCCAACTTGAGGAAGGTAAGAACCGCTATCTTTCCGCGAGCTTTCAATTATTCATATCTGGCCACGCCTGGACGCCTCATATCTGGAGGTTACTCGAATGTCTCTTTATTCGCCGAGATTTCAACGAAAATTGGACGTTGATTAAGGAGGGTTAGGCAATGGAAACTCGTGGGAAAGCTCTACGCAAAATTTAAGGAGGAGAATAGAAGCTATCATTTATAATTCTATAGCGTGGTATACGCGGTCAAGTACCATTCGATTAAAGTCTCAACTCCCTGTGAAAGTATTGTTGTTCGTTGGTTCGTCGTGCGGCGCGATCCTTGAAATCCTTGCGAGTAACAAATCTGCTCGTCTTCGATATCATAAAATCTTACAACGATAGACACGGGGTGATTGCGAGCGTGTAGCGTTTAATTATTGACGTGCAATTTCTGGCCTCGAGCGATTCCTTTATCGGGCGTCGAAACTTTTCAACAATATTATCGTCGTCTCGCGTGCGTTACATGCCCTCGCATTTATCTGGCAAACGAAGCCAAGGGGGAAGTTGTTGCCGTTGTTGTTGGGCTAAAACGTAGTCGGATGTAGAATCATCGCGGGCGTATATTATAATACAAGAATGTATAGGTATGTAGAACCCGTTCGCGGTGATGTGTAACGTGTAAATGCGCTGCTTAGGAGAATGAACGAGCAGTAGTTGAGCCCGCTCGAGCGCCTTCTTCTTCTTCTTCTTCTTCTCCTCTTTCATCTTCTTTGTTGAATTATAGCATTGCAAATTAGCACAATGGATTATATAATAGGCACGAATTCGCTTTGTATGGATGTCCTTACTCATGGCCTATCAAGGAGATGACAATAATAATTATATTATATTTCTTTTAATGTAATATAGTAGACCGTTTGATCGGAATTACTCTGGTATATATCATGTATTTATGTAAAAAAATTGTTAAGCTCGTATAATGAAAGATTGGAGAAACATGTCAAATGACTCTTTATTAGAAGAGAGAGAGAAAATGAGAGAGGAAGAGAGTTCATTACCGTCCAAAGGATTTCTGAACGAACGCGGAAGATGACGGTGTATATCATAGAGATAAGTAACTCGCTCGCAGGTGAGCCGGAGGAAGGTTAACACCCTCGCTTAGCCTTAACTCGTCCAGCTGAGTCCATGACTCCTGCAAGATTCGAGCAAAACGCCGCCTCTATTACTTTTTGGGTTTTTTTTTGTCTCTCGTCTGGCAAAAAAAGATGAGAAATTGAAATTTCGAGAACACGAGCCATTTGAAACACAAATTTTCGTACAATTCTTTGATGAAAATGTCGAGAAATAGGCGATTAAGTAAGCAGCGAGAAGAAAAATCATTACCAAAAGGGAGAAAGATTCTCGCTTGTTTTGTTTTGTTTTTTCTGCTACGAGCCCCGTGCGGCTTGTACGTTGGAGATGCTTGGACACTAGTTACCTACCTACTACTTTCCTATTCGCGATGTGCGCATACTTACACAGATGCACTTGACTAAACTTTTTTTCGCGCGTACACGACACGCGCACAAGCTCGCCAAGGTTATTTGTGTTAGTATGCACACGGCGAATATCTACTTCGTACTGTTACGAAGGAGGAATAAATATGCATCAAGCTAATGCAAGCTCTCGCAAGCTAGTGGCAACTGGACTTTCCCTGGGGCCCACATAAATCACAAACTCTGATGTTCAGCTTAGTCCAAAAGCGGAAATCCAGATATCGTATAACGGGTGCGCGCGCTCGTATCTAAACAAGTTTGCGAGAAAAGATACATGGAAAGATGCTCCCGACTAAACATACATATATAAAACATTTGCCATACTCGTTAAAGTGCTTCGGTGCCAGGTGCATGAAACAGCGGCGTTTATTTGCTCAACTTTCTCTTCCGATAAATTGTATCTTCGTCGTCGTCGCTGCTGCTGCTGCTACTTGGACTTTTCAATTGTTGGAGAATGGAAGATAGAAAGTTAATCGTGGAATTGTGGAAAGACAACAACGTCCGCTTCTCTCTCCGAGTTTTCGGTGAAAATCGATTTCAATAAGTCGCGTCAATCGTGAAACATACCGGAGGCTTGCAAGTAGCGACATCGTATGGCTTTAAAAGAAAGAAACATTCTTTCAATTTTCTAATAATTAAATTTGGCAAAAGAAATACCATTACAAGCGCATTTGTTTTACCTGAAATTTTGTTACGACAAAAATACGAGGTTTGATGGTAAAAAATAGCCACGATACGTACGATATGTATGCGTGGAGATAATAATGATGATATTTACAAGAAGCGAGCCTAGCCGCGAGACGAGCTGCTGCAGCAGCAGCAGCAACAACAGCTTATGATTCACAAGAGAACAACAGTAGCATTTTACTCGACAAAACACTCGAGATGTAAATTTTGTACTGAAAACTCGTACGTTATACGTTCTACGTTCGTGACACATATATTAATTAATGAAACTCATTGCCGTTGATTTATACCAAGTATTCATTTCATTGCGACACTTGAACAATCGTCCCGACTGGAAAGAGAGCAAAATTTATCACCGCCGTATGCAATGATTTTTCATTATAGGTGCGTCCAAAAATTATGTCATTCCTCTTGTAGAAAATGCAAAAATCAACGAGATGAAGGAAGTGAAAGAGCGAAAAAGATAAACATTCATTCCCTGGAGCTTCCGCGTAACTCGTGGCCTGTGAATTATTTCTATAAGCTCGCTATATTTTTCAATATTTATATCCGTGTTGCGCGTGTGCGCGCGCGCACGAGATGAATTACGGCGACACTCTTGGGAAAAATTCCTACGTAATTCCTATTATACAAACGTAACTCTAACGTAAATGAAGTGTCGCGTTACATAACGCGATTCATCGATGGGCATTTTTTCAATCTTTCCAAAGAAAAGAAATATTTTCAAGAAATTTGCCTCGGCTCGGTTACTGCAACAAGTTATCATTCTTACAACTGAAAAGTAACTCCGAACAAAATGTACTCTTCGCGAGCAAAACTTCGTCATTCCCTTTTTAAAATATTCCAAATATATTATGAAACTATGATTATCGCATAATGTTACGTAAATGTTGATAAATTGCCGATGAATCTTGACGGAAACGTCGCCGAAAGTGCGCTTGGCGAATTCGGCTTCGGCGCACGCCCCGCGCGCGATTGCATAACGCGCAATAATAAAATTGTCGATCCCGATAAATCGGTGGCCACCGCCGATTGCCGCCGATTGCCGCCGATTGCCGCCGATTGCCGCCGATTGCCTCCGATTGCCTCCGATTGCCGCCGATGAGAACCACTGGACCGTGTACCGGTTGTTCCACTCATGGAATGCGGACTCGCGAATCTCGCGTGTGCTCGACGTGTGTGCGCTCGCAAACACGAAGAATCGCGCGCGACTCGCGTTCGGACCGATCGAAAGAGCTTGAGCACCTCAAAAGTTTATTCTTGCCATCCTTATTATTATTATGAGCAAAGTTTTTCTTCTTTATGGGGGATTCTCGAAAGCGTATATACGGTTCCGGCATTGTTCGTACCGATGCTCGTGTTGCGTTAATTGCATTACGATGCACGTTTATAATGTCATACATTTCCCATCGCAGTTCCGGAGAGCAGAGTCGTCGTTGCTGAATGGGATGGAAGAAAAAGAAAAGAAAAAACAAAACTCGAACAAGTACGTATTTATTGTGGGACTTTTTGCGGGAATGAGGAATGGAGAAAAAGGGCTGTAATTACGGAGTCGTCGGCGGGGGCTTTAGGGAGTAGTTTTGCGAATTTTAGTGTGTAATTTAAAAAAAAAATACCGCCATTACGAGAGCAGAGTAAGACGTTGCTCGAATTCGAGGTACAGTAATTCGCTCATCTTTTCTTTCGGAAACATTCTCCCATTAGCCGAGAATAAAAGCGGCATGCGAAATTTTGTCAAAGTGGGATCGGTTTTCTTCTACAAGTTTTACGAAGGGCCATAATAAAAATGTTCAGGAGGCATTTGCAATGGGAGGAATAAGCGATTTCGGAATTGTGCAAAATCGTGCGTGCACAGAAATATTTCTGAATAACATGGTTTAATTCCGAGAAAATCATCGTCGTCGTTATAGAGGTACTACGAGTGTAATCATTCAAGAAACGCGTACGGCCCGCAGTTGCTTTCGTTGGGGACGATTGACATACAATCATATTGAGGGAGAGAGAGGGAAGTAGAAAAAAAAAAAAAGAAAAAAAAACAACACAGGGACAAAGAAAGAGGAATAATCGACGAATAGAGCGCCGATAAGAACAATCGAAGGAAGTCGTCGTGGTGCATGAATATGCAAAGGTCTTGATATAATACTATGCTGTGCTCGCAATATGCAAAATATGCTGCTTACCCCCGGATCGATTCGTCGTTTGAAACGAATACGCAGGTGCCCCGAAATCATCGTCGCTTTTCGCTTTTTTTTTTGCGCGACAACTTTGAGATGCAATAATTGTGAATTAAATGATAATTCGTAATAAAATTTGGTCGAAATAAAACGGCTACTATTTCATGAATTCCGTTGAATCCGAGAATCCGAGCAGATGTGAAATTCAAACGATCGTAAAAAATACGGATGAAAGAAATGAACTTTTGTGAAAATAAAATTTCTTCGTGGCATCCCGTGACCTCGCTTTGCATGTTTGCTTGCGATCGCATCGCATCGCTCGATTACACGGCAACGAGTTAATTATTCTTCTAATCTTTATATAAAATTCTCCCTTGCATAATGTATACGTTCGGCGACACGTGCAGAGTTCTCTTGTCGATCATTATCTATAGCTGGTCGCACATAATGTAGTATTTCCGAAATTATTCGCTTCGCTTACGCCATAAGGTATTTGAAATTCCGATAGAAATCAGTTTAATCAGTCGATAAAAATTTTAATTTTACTATCGATATATTTCAAACGAAAGAAAGGCATATTACCGATGATGAATTATCATCATATTTGTTTCAGAATATGACATCGAAGAAGTGATCGTGAAACTGCGCAGGACATGGCGGAAGGAACGTGCGTCGCTTAGAAAAGATTTTCCCATCGAAACGTAAGTTATACTATAGTATTTGCAGCTATTGAAAATGTAAATCGATCAAGAGCGATCATTTCGCTGCGGCAGCAGCGAAATGCTTTCAAAGTCGATATAGTTGAGCCGGAATAAAAAGAATAAGAAAGAAAAAAATGACGCAAATACGCGCGTTCCCATACAATAGAGATGTGCACGGGGCAGCAGCACTTTGAATTCCGATCGGATACATATACATATCTAGGTGTTGCGATCATCTTTGCGACTCTACTCTGCTGCAGCGCAAAGAAGAAAAATATTCCAAAATTCGTCTCACCTCATTTTTTCTGCTTTAATCATTGGTCAATGAAAAAAAATATACGTACAACTCTTCTTCATCTAATGTATTTCTTGAGAAATGCTTCGTTAATCGAATTAAAAAGCACTCAATATTGTAAGTATGGGATTCCCTGCGTTGCTTTCGCGTTGCTTTGTCATTGCGCAGTCGATGCAATATTATCGTGCAAGTTTAAAAAAAATTTCTTTGGGTTTTCAACCGAATTGCCATGTACGTTACGATCCGTGCAACCTCTAATCAGCGATGATTTTGGATTACTCGCCGCCAACGATTGCAGCTGGCAAAGTCATAGAAACTTGAAAAGGCAAAATTCCAATCCGCGCCCGCAAAAATAAGTACCTACAGAAGTGAAATTCGAAAAAAATTAATCCGGAATATTCGTCTTCTTTCGATGTGGATTATTTTCTCAAATCTCTATAGACTATAGTCGGTATTAAGCACCACGTGTTGTATACTTGGAGTTTTGCTGGCGTAAAATCATCTCTCTTATCTCCATGTTCCAGATTGACGAGCGCGTTTTAAATATCTCAATGCGCGCGTTATCGCACTTACGAAAACTGAAATTATCTTGTATTTTTTTTCGACCCGATCTTATCGTCGCCGCCGCCGCCGCCGCCGCCGCAATGATCTATTTTCAGTTCTTTAGTCCGTACACATACGTATGCATCTTGTTCGAGCAGAAAAGGATTTAAATATTTGAAAAGTGATAGTATGGTTAGGTTAGGGTTAGGTGTCGAATGAAATGAATGCTTTAGTCTCTCAACTCTTATATTTAGTAGTAGTTTAAATGTAAAATGGATTAAAAATTGTTGTAATGTCACTTGTCATGAATTTCTTTCTCTTAAATTCTTCTCATAATAGCGTTAATTTTCCACCCATCGTGAGAATGCATACAGATTTATGTAACAAGTACCGTAATATACCATGTCACGTTTGTCACGTTTTTCACGTTTTTCACGTTTTTAAAGCTTCCTCGCGAATCGATTGTTGTATTTGCTATAGGCGTGTACAGTGTAAATATCGTTATTAGGTGAGATAATTTTTTGGGAGAGGGGAGGAGGGATAGAGATTGGAAATGAGAAAATTGCCGCTTTGATGGGATGGAAGATGAATCGTTAAGATTGATCAGCTCGTGGCGAGGACAGAATCGAACGAGGGGGCGTGTAGATCGTTGATCCGTACCGTTCGTATAGGGATACGAGCTGTATAGGTACCGAGCGCGATTTGTTCTGACCGTTCCGACCGCGTCCCGATGTTAAGGATCTTTTTTCTCAAGTTCCGCCTATCGCTCCTTTCACGAGATGCTATCTCGATGTAACGTAACGTTCCCCCCCGCCTCTGCTAGCGACTTTGACTCCGATTTTATCCTCCTCCTCTTTTACGGGACTCGATCGCCTCTCGATACCATTGACGTCGCGATGGCATCGAGATCGTTACGAGAAACCGATTCACAATGAAAAAAACTCCGCGACTCTCTTTATAAACGACATTCTTTTGACATTACCGTACTTGAAGAAAAATTTCACCTAAAGATAACCATATTCGCATTACGATTATTATTATACGAGCTCTGCGATGAACAGGAAAGTTCTAAAAGGCTGTAAACATGAGTTTTTTTTCCAACAGTACTCGCGCGCATCTTTTTCGATAATCCACGATTTTTAAGTCGAACGTGTTGTTCTCTCTCGGCGCGTTTCTATCCGATTAGAGCTTTCATTTCGATTGGCCAAGTCTTGGGTAAATCCCTCCCTTGCGCAAAGTATTCCAAGCCGCCGCCGCCAGTCGCGAAGCCGATTGATAACATGCCCATAATAAACGCAATTCGAGTCATTTATTCATGACTCGAACAAACTCGGGCTCTGAATGAAATCTCGAGTTTCGTGGTCGCTGTAGCTGTGTCGTCGCGTCTCTCGCCTTACATATATCGAAAATACCAGTTCGTAAGAATCGAGTTAGTTTTCCTTTTTTTTTTTTCTTCCGGCTTTTCATGTTTCGTTGATCGCTTCGCGAGGACTCGAATCTAATTGGATGACAAAAGATTGGAAAGACTGAGGTAAAAATTGCATTTTCATAAAACGCGTTATCTGAAAAAAGGAGGCTGGGTGGGAAGGGAGGGGAGGGAGCGCATTTCGCCATGCGGTCGCGCTGCTGCTTTTCTCAGCGCAAAAGGAAGCGCTTCTCGCGCTTTCGAAGAAAACCGAGAGCAACATCTGGCAATTCGGCTATTTTCATCGCTGTTCTCGCGCGCATGGATTTTGCCACGAAAGCCTGCGATATCGCCGATTATTCCTTATCAAAATGTCTCGAAATGGTCTGTCGTTCGAAAACACTCATTTTTCTTCTTCGCGCAACTTTGACCGGGCACACGTTTTATTCCTTTTTTTTTTCATACTCGTGACATTTCTGGCTGGCTTTCTTACAATCATCTATTTCTAAGAATCGAAATGTTGTAGAGAATTGTAAATTTAAATCTCGATACATATCGTATTCGACTGTCATGCAAATCGCATATTCAAATCGCGAATATTATTATGATAATGACGTTTGAAATATTCATAGTGACGCTTCATTCAAGTGCGAGAATAAAAATAACATTTTTCCGTAGCGAGTTGAAAATGTGTTGCAATATACATGTTGTTCCCTTTTTCTCCGGAGTATTTTTCCGTTTGTTCCGACGTCGTACGGATGATCGTCCGTACGTACAAATTTAACAAACGAAGGGATTACGCGCGTCCCGACTTTCCCTTCATATTCCCTTCTGGATATTCTTCTCGACACTTTTCGTGGGAATTTACGTAAGCAAAGTTACGCGATCGGAGGCGATGGGAGACGAGACGAGGCAAAACGAGTGCGTACTAATGTGCATGCAAATTGCACGTGTTACTCGACGACACGTGCGACGCGCGAGAAACGGCGTAAAATTGAAAAAAATACCTGGAGCAGTCGCGTTTGTTTTTTTATTCGAAATGCATGATTGCGATGCAATCCGTGAGCGAGTTATAATAATGAGGATGAAACGTTATTTGTTGTAGAATGGTTTTAGTGGTAAATGGGATACTTCAGGAGGAAGCTCCGGCTGACAGCAGGTCCCTCTACGCGGGCCACCCGGTCTACCGCGAGACCGCTGCCCAGCTGCACTCGATGCCGGCCAAATTGGTTGGCCCCGTGGGCCTTCTCTACGTCCAGCAGCGAGAAATGGCCGCAACCCTTCCTCACGACAGTAAACGCATTTTTTTTTCTTTTTATCCCATCTGCACCCCGCTACCCCACCTTTAAAAACCTCTACTTTCCCTTTTTACACAACACATCACTCTGCACAGCCCCCTCCTGCAACATATCCACACCGAAGCATCCACACACCGTACTCTGTCAGCAAGAAATACCGCAAGGGTGTAGGTCACGTGGTGCACTCATATAGATTCGAGTACCAATCGTTAGATTTATATTCATCAAATATATTATCACT
>JABFQM010001680.1:0-19377 GCA_022816865.1 Zelostemma sp. ZL-2020
AATTCGAAATTCAAACGCTGATTTCCAAGTGAAAAATAACTTTTTAGATTCTGTTCTTCTCGTAAACAATGTAGAATTCTCTTAAGAATAAGTTTCATTTTTTGTTTCTGTACAGTTGTAATTAGTTTTTTAATTACGTGCAATTAAGTAGTCAGAAGCACGAATGTCCCAATAATGGACATGGCTGGGAAAAACGTGATTACGATTAAAATTGAAAATTATTTTTAACTACGCGTGTTGTCTGAAAAGATAGCTTTTTGTTTTGTAGAAAAAGTTAATAATAATCGCGTTCTTTGTATTTTTTTACGGCCCGGTCCATTACTGGGACATTTACCTTCGTGCCTTCACTTTAATCGAATTTTGAATCCGTCTTTATGAAAATTACATCAAGTTTTTTGAGGTAATCGAGTTCTTGTCAAACTTCGTATTCCGAGGTGATTTTACCTCGTATAAAAATGATCTATGAAAGAATTGATAATATAGCATTGTTTTCGATTAAATTAATCATTAAAATCTTACATGAAAAAAGTTTTGAATAGACAATTTACAAATTTAATGTATAATTTGTAAAACTGTATGCTCAAGTTAAGCTTTTTTTTATTTTCTTGTTTTTTCATCGCCCAAGATTTTGTTAAATACTGAATAGCATTGATTGAAAATGTATGTAATTTACCATAAAAAATACTGACAATTATTAGAAACTCCAAATTGTGTTGTCATAGACTACAAGTCATTAATAATCGACGACTTATAAGTCTAATGTATGCACAAATCTCCTGGAAAGCCCACTTTTTTATTGAATTATTTTACTGTTCAAAGGAATTCGGAATCATTTGATTGCTTTAGATTAGTAAAACTAAACAAAAATGGTCTATAAATCCTCCGTAGAAGCGTATATATATTTTCTTACCAAGTTAGTGGCATCATTACAATTTCAAAAGCAAAATTTTTGCCTTCAACGCAAATTTCTTCTATCGAGTAGGTATTTTTTATATTTCATCTTCTGAAAATGATTCAAAAAACACTTACAAAATCTTATGAAATAACAAATTGCGAAACAATTATTATTTTATGTAAAATTTCACTCGGAAAATTGTTTTTTTTACGGAAATTACTTTTGCGAATGAAAAGTCTTGTTGATTCAGCAGCTTCCGTCTTAAGTTCCATCTACTCATCGCGGAAATCGTCAGTAGCTTTTTCGAAAATTGTTTACACAGCAGGTAAACCGGTGGGTCTTATACTAAGCGGTCTATTGTCTCCAAAGCCGATTATTTCGCTTAAGAACTAAGCGGAGTTGTTTTCTAACGAGAGCGGTTTTCAAACTGGCGACAGGTGAACCGCGTGCACTGAGAGAAATGATGTCTTGTTACTGTAATCAGAACAGCGCAATTAAAAATTATAGTTGCTGCAACCACGAAAAATTAATTATAAAGTGCAGGTTCTGTTTAGAATGAAATTGAGTGCACTTGCATCGAATTGCACTCCATATTTATAGACATGGAGTGCCAGTGTTGCCTCGTTAAGATAACCTGCAAGAATTTCCCTTCTGTTGTATTACGCGCATCGGCAGGTGTATTTCCAGCTGTTTTTGGCCAGAAATGTAAACAACTCATGTATCTCCATTTCGGCTCTTGTGTCCTCATCATCTTGCTCAAATGGTCGAATGGAATCTTTTCAGGAACGTGAAAGTGAATTGTGCCGAATATTAATAATCTTTCATCATTTATGAAACTGAATAGTCTTTTAGATAAACTCAGAATCCCGTGAAACCTCTATAAAATTACATAGTTATTCGAAGAAAGCCGGGAACGGTAAAATCGATGTTTAAAAAAAACAATATTGCATTACATCGAGACATCATATTATTATTTTTGAAAGATAACATTGTTTATGTACTCGATATTTTTTCAAAAATGATAAATGAACGAATAAATGTGTATATTTTAATTTTTTGTTACATACTATATGCATAATAGTAGAAAGGAGAGGAAAAAAAAGCATCTGTCAATGTTCCGATTTTGAATTTCAAGATTATCGTTTCAATAGAAGTGTCAAAAACGTTCTACTTACATAAACATAAGCATATAAAATCTGAGCGTAAAAGTAGATTGTAATGGTTTTCCAACATTAATTGAATACTTCTCACACTCGGCAGTGCTTTTTATTCACATACCAATCATCATCATCTGTCACTGTAAAAAACGATAAGATCTAAAGTAAAAAGGAGGCATCCTTGCCCGTGATGGAAAACAATTAAGCCGAGTGTTTAGAAGCACTCGCGTAGTGAAATAAAATCAATTCTTCGACAAAGGAACTTAATTATCACCTAATATGCGAGCCTCGATACTTTCACCCCCAATAGACAAAAGCGGTGGAATTCAAAAAGGCACAAACCGAGCATTAATCTGCCTGGTCCGTCGCTGACATTCGTTCCTCGCACACGTTATATCTGTGAGATCGAGAGATTCCGCTCGCGCTTCAGGATCGAGAATGACTTGCAGAAGCCGCAGCGGCGAAATAGAGGTGTTCGAGATGAGAGGGCGGCGCGCCGCGTTTATTTATCCTGCCCGCTTCGAGCTGGGAACCTCCGCCTCCGCTTTCTTTGCGGCTCTTGTTCCCTTTTACTTTTTATTTATATATATACATCTCTATCTTAACATCATATCCTGACGTCATGCGGGAATGTGACATTTTTATTTCATCGACGATCAATTCAATGTGAGCGAGACTTCATGGAAGAATGCGTCTCGAAAACCGCAACGGAATGTGATTATTGCTCAAGTTTTTATTCCGTTATAGAAGAAATGGATGGAATTTCTCGAATAATTTTATTGCTTTAATTTGAATGGTTTCTTGGTCGAATCAAGCGAAAACACGCAATGCAGCTTGGCGTCTCTTGGAAAACTTTTTGAACTTTTCAAGACGATTTACGTGTTACTTTGAGCGTCGACGTTTCGCGCAGCCCTGTAATCATGTACATACGCCGACACTACGTAACCAATTGTGTTATGAATTTGAATGTGTAAGTATACGGGTGCACAATGCATATGCGCCATACACAAAAGCTTTAATGGCAGAAAACGGCTCGGCAACGATCGACTCTTGACTTTCTCGAGTAACGATGAATTCGCGAATTTCACGTCCCATCACACGGGCACTTTGCTTTTAATTTTTTATCACACCGACTCTTTAAAAACACCTGTCATCATAAATGCATTATACCTACGAATCCCTGAAATAAAATTCCGAGCGTGTAACTCCCAAATTAACTACAAAGTAATATGAAAAGATGATAAATAAATTTCTCTCGATTTTACGTTGAATTCTCTGACAAGTTACAAAAAAGTTAGTAAAAAACGACAAAGAACCTCAGATACTACAAAAAACTGCCGTAAAAACGAACGAAAGATTACAAAAAATATGCTTTTTTCGGAAACCAGCTACAAATAACTTGAAAAATTTCGAAAAATGTCGCAACAACTACGAGATTTTTTAAATATTTTTGTAAGTTTTCTAATTTTGTGACTTTCTATGTAGTTTTTTGTACACATATTTGCTGGTTTAATAGTATTTTTCAACTCCACGTTATATTTTTTTGTAGTCATTTGTTCGTAATTTGCATGCATAAATTTACAGTGAGATGTAAAATAAAAACGCAGCGTTCGATAGGATAAAAAATTCAATTTACCCTCCATATTTTCGATATTTTGATGATTAAGCAACGAGAGCTTAAGCTTCTACGTAAAAGTCCGCTGATGTTCGATATAAGCGTCACGGATATTTTTAATTAAGAACAATCCAGCGAGGTTCATGATCCCCATAGTGCACGTTATTCGCGCTGGTAAAACCACAGCGGAGAGATGTTGAAAAAGGACGAAAGAGAAAAGGAAACTGGGGAAAGAAAGAATCGTTGGGGTTTAGAGCGGATTGCCGCCCAATTATCTGCGCTGATATGATCTTCGCGTCTTTACTTTCGTCGCAGCCGTGCGTCGAAAGGCAAGAGCCGCTAAGCTTTTCGTGCCCCGGGGAAATATACGTTGCTGGGTTTCCTTTCGTTATTATACACACGGCAGCGAGCTTTGGATTTCGTCTCTTCACAAGCCGCGCTACGGCAGTATGCATTCAAGAAAATCACTGCGACATTAAAATACGCTGGAAATCGCGTGGCTTAGAAATCTGCAGAAAATAGTCATCCTTTATGTGCATGGCATGAATCAAAATATGCACTGATGTCATATCGCATCAAAAATATCGTTATGATGTCGCATGTTTCAAATTAGATAAGGTAAATGTCTCGATTATGGTCAGGGCATGCACATTTCTTTAGATTCAACAAAAGCGTGGTAATTAATATTGCCGGGATAAAATGTTTTACGTTCTCTACTAAACGAATTGTGGGTTAATATGTGTTTTTAACAATATTTCGAATAAATAAAATGCGCAGAGCAAAATATAACCTTGTGTCAAAGTGTCTTAGTTTTCTTCAATCGTAAAAATAATATATGATGCACGTTAATCTAATTTTAAAAAAATAAGTAGCAAAGAAAATACCGCGAGTGTCCATAATTGGGTCGGGAAATCTCCTGCGTTTCTATTGTGGTCAGGTTAAAAAACAATAGTAACGTTTTTCATGAAAAAAAATGGATTATTACTTTGTGACCTCATATGCACGGTTACCTCTTTTTTCACGGGACATTTACCTTAGACATCCTTGCAATTTTGCCTAATTTTTGAATCAATTGCTATAACTTTTGCTACTTTGTCAATTAAATAAGTCAAAAGTATATCACTGTTATTTTATAAATTCTTCAGAGTGGAATTTCACCCCAGAAGCAGACAATCAATACAATAAAATTGACGAAACATTGGACAAACTGTGTAACAATATTTGGAAGGAACATTCCATCGGAATGACTGAAATGACGTTTTTTAAAACTTTGGAATATATTCTGGTAAAAAGGTAAGTTGCTCTCGCAACGCACATCTTTAGAGTATTTGTCGAGTCGACGCGGTAGAAGGATATGTATATGTTCATTCTTGTTGGACCCGGGCATCCATCCGCTTGCGTCAACTACCTCTCGACAGCCATTAGTCGCACCCTGCAAATTGAGTGGCGCCTGCTAGGTGCGCGCCTGATTCCATTAAAGACATCAAACGGGCAAAAATTACATTAGCAGCCACCCTCTGACACGGTACCGTATTAATCTGCTGCAGCCACGCAGGCATCTGAACACTCTGCTTTACTGATGTCGCAAAGCGCCTGCACTGCTAGAGTCATTTATCGTATTTCCACAGGCGATGCTTCGCAGACACGTATGTATAACCGATCTTTCGCGCAAAGATCAATCGTTTCCAGGAACGCGAATTCATAGACAACGAAACAAGAATTGAATAACATTTTTCTCGCCCCGATTATTTTTTCATGCGATTTTTCCGTGGGTGAAAAATGGTGTAAAAATACAATCTTAATCATTGATGCGAGCGTGAAAGATTTCACATGGAGGGTTCCACATTTGACGCAATTTTCCTAGTCGGTCAGAACCGGGGTACCGTGATGCGGGAAAAGAGCTTGCCAAATCGAATTTTCACCGGCTTTATTTGATCATATTTTACATCGGCTTTGACGCTGCCCTCGAAAGGTACGCTTTTAAAATACATTACAGGCTGCTGTAGCGTGCAAGGGTGACAAGAGGACATTTACAGTCCTGGTGTTTGCCTATGTCTTGTCAATAATTTTTCAATTTTTGCTTTGCGTAATCAACAATTCAAATCTTTGAAAAATGCCATCTAGTTGATTAACATCTTACAGTACATATTTAACAAAATGCTTACACGGGACTTTATTACTTGAATCAAGTTTACAAAAAGTATGAAATGTTTCAGTCAAAATAGAGTAATTCAATTCCTACCATTCTTGGAGTAAAAGTAGAAAGATTAACGCGTGATGTGCTTTTTCTAAAAGCAACATCCTCCTGGCTCATTGTACCAAGCACAACAATACTTTCAAGCTCGCGTAAGCCGAAATGCAACATGAATTCGTCTCGGTGAATCGACGTGAGAACCCGCGATTACTCTATTCCGCGCTAGCAGTCGCAGCCGTGGATGCGAGACCGGATAATTTACTTACACTTACTGATCCGATCGCATTCATGAACTGCGGCACGTGGCCTTCGAATTTCTATCTTCATCGTCCCAGTATGTTTCACTTGTGAAATCATATGCGCAGCAACTTCGTAACATAACGAGGAGCCGATGATGTCACGGATGAGTGATCGCCCCGCAGATAGAGCTTGTAATTGCTGACAATGGTCCCGCAAATTTGTCGCGCGCGTGCAACCGGTCCGGTGCGACCCCAGACCCACCCCGTGGAGACCGATCGAGGAGAGCCCCGCTTCAACGTTGTTCGCGTTTCGGGCTATGCCCCCCGATGCCATCCATCTCCCTCTTTCCTGCATCTCCGCAGTGTTGGCTCAATAAACGTCACTCCGCGGCTCGAGTCAATCGCATCCCGACCAAGCACTCGACTCTGAATGCCGAGATATCGGAGCGAACACATTCGCCAACTTTGGCCCGTATAAAGGGACGAACAATGCGAGCGCTCGAGCAGGAGCATTTAATTGTTTCCGTTTCTGTCCTCCAAGTCCTTCCACCTTCGACTCCGCGCCGTGGAGACGGTGGAAGCGAGCGCTTAGCTCGTTAGGAGCTGCTCCTACTTGGAACCGGAAAAGACACGGTAGATACCAACTAACCCTCACATTTGCTGCCTTCCTCCTCAGCGATTCTGAAATAATAACAGACAATGCGTCGCCGATTCTGCAATCAGTCGACTACGTCCCAGTAGATATAATAATTTCAACTTTATTGCTGCTCTTGCTTTTATCGTAATGATGTAAAAACTGTTATTGTTTTTTTGGGGGTAATTTTTGGCTTGAATTGGGCTTGGAACCAATTTTTAAATGACCAGTTTCATTCTCGTGATAAAAGCAAAGGAGTTGAAGTTGAAAGAGATGAAATGGCGAAAATAACGCTTTGTGTTATAGGAATATTTATGAGAAGCCTCAACAGAGTTTTCTGCTTTTTCGGGGGGGAAGAAAAGGCTGAAAGCATCGAGGATGAAAAACAAGAAGAGTCGCGGCGATGAGATTAAGGGGCAGCCAAGATCAGGGAAAAGAGGGTTGAGTTTCACGCGACATCACTGGCATGCAAAACGTGACGTACAATTGTGTATAAAGCGCGTTTTATACCGTCTCCTTTTTTGATCGCCTTTTTCTTCGAGTTCCTCGAGCAATTTCACGAAGAGTGCAAGCTTTCGACGCGACAATTACGTTACGAATACATGCTAGATGCCCCTTCGTTGTGTATAAAAAAATGAATGTTCCACTTTCAAGGATTTTCGAAAGAACGTAAAAAATACGAGAGAAAAAAGCAATCGTGTACATAACAGGGCGTGTAGCGTTTGTCGATGTACTTTAAAAATGATTGCGTGTCGCACGAATTTAGCGTAAAGTCGAGGCACGACGAGACCATCGGGAGAGACGAGTAAAGACTCGTGAAAGCTTCCGGAATGACAAATTGGCGTGAAAACGCATTTTGACCTGGGGTGGTGGAGGCCACGTTGCGTTCAGTAATATCAAACATTTAGGTAGCTTGTGAAAGCGTGACTCGCGGTGCTGGGATTCGACTAAATACACTCACTCGTCAAGCTATCATTCCGCGCCATCGCCTGGGAAGAATGGAGCGATAATGAGGCGATTTAATATATTTCATAGGCAGCCTCGATTCATTATACCAATGAAGTTTACTCGTCTGCGACAAGCGTGGTCTCTTTTTATATGCCGTTCGCACCCCGTAATTAGTTTTAACGAATTCCGCATCTTCGAGTACGAAATCAAATGAATGACTTTCCAAATATTTCTCTGGGATTAATGGAAAATATTTTCCTGCTCCTTTAACTCGAACAACCTCAAAGCGCGGAGTAAGAATCGATAAGTTGCGCTCGGGAGCGAGTTATGATTATACTAACTTATTGAAATGCTTGTTACGTTACGCAGGGATATTTTACGCCTGGCAAAGTAAGGATAGCAAGTTTCTGCGCAGGAAGCGGATGACTCGTGATCCGTCTTTAAACGTCCTGGCAACGTTCTGATTTGATTTTCCCAGTCAAAAGCAGCAGTGCCCTATTAAGCCGGAACGAGCTGCGTAAACGTGGCTGAGAGTCGACAGAAGTCCCGTGGGATTTCCAGAACGGCTTCCTCCTTGACGATGTAATCAAGTCTAAAACGACCCGGGCTCGATATTTTCTGTATCATATACTTGCAAATATGTTTGTTCGGAACTGGAATATAAACTTTGAGAAATACTCCTGTGGCAATTTTTTTATATAAAAAATATAATCATTTATACGAGAAATTAATTCGTCGGTACGATTGGATTTTCGCAGCGAAGATACTTTGTGCTTTCATGTACGTAATAATGTGAGCAAAGAACGCGCAACAGAGGTCATACACGTATGAGAAAAGGATCAGATGGATTTGTGCAGCGGGTATATACGCATCCCGCGTGAAAAGGAAGACCCTAAAACACGTCCTTTAGTTCTCCCAGAGTCATTGCAACTATTATGTAGTTTTCCCTGGACGCTGGTCTTTTTCAAAAGAAGGGATTATGGTGTCTTTGGGGAATACACAACAGTTCCTGATACGTATACTGATCAAACACTTGAAACTTCATTTTACGTCAGACAGCAACTATATCTTTTCAATTAATTTTCGACAAAAATGGAACGTCATTACATTTTTTGATTTCATTTGTTAATTTTTCTGCATTCAAATATGTGTAACGTAAATGGAAAATAGTTCATTAGTAAGTGTCTATCATAGATAAAGTGATTCGATATAGATTTGATCGTTCATAAAGGAGGGTATATCATCCTCTGAGGTATCCAAACCGAGTCCATTTATATCGACCAGCACAACATGTGTATGGAGAAACAACATGGCGCTCGGTGGATCTTCGTAATAACGAGCATGGTGACTTGCAGCTACGAGCTACATTAGCCGTATTTGCATTTAATTGCCGGTTGTTTGTTTGACGTCGATTCGACCAGGCACATAAGGGACCCATGTCCTTTAGTCCATTTCGCATTTTCATGGAAACGTTCAAACGTGAATGTATTTTAAGTTTTCTCTATTTTAACGTGTAATTTGCTTCATCATTCGGCGCACCTAAATTTAGATTGTAATTATGGAAGTAATTTAGACATAAATGTATCGAAACTGTTAGGAAAACGCACAATTGAACCTCGAATTACGTAACAGATTACTCGGTTCCTGTGGAAATTAACGAAAATGAATGGATAATCGTTTTACCATTTACATCTTAATGGAAATCGAGGTTTTTTAGTATACAATAATTTTTATGATTCAAAAGAATTTTTCGTGCAACTTTAAAACAGCGGTAGTTGGCTGCGAGTCGACAAGAAAATCTTTATTTTCATTGAAAAGGGTTTCAAATTGCAGATTTTTGAGTCTAGTACAATCATACGCATCTTTTTTTCACTAAAAATGGTTCTTTATTGAAATTATTTTGTGTCAAATTAGGAGCCTTGCATAAAAACGTACAGTTCAGCATAAGTTCTAGAGCCAGCTTCAGAGCTTAAGCTAACCGAATTTTCAGTAGATGAGATTTTTTTTGTTTCTCAATGGAATAATGTTCAGAGGAATTATTACACGTAAAAATGATTCGAAATATAATCAGATTAACATTGCTCTATCAAGATTGGATTCAAGTTCATAATTGGAACACATCGATTTTGCTCAAATGTAAATAAATATAAAAATTAAAATAATATCAAATTCTCTGAAGATGTTTAATTGTTCCCCAAATTTTTTAATTATTCTTCTAATTGATCAAATGCTTTACAATTACCAACGAATCACATTCATTTTTAAAGTGCCTGCAGTGACATACATGCTTTGAAATTAATACAAATTCATTCAGTTTGCTGAAAATACAATAAAAATTAAGTAAAGTGGGCATTTCAAGTAAAAACTTAAAATTAGCAGTCATGTAAAGAGTTAATTATGCAGAAGTTCACGCATTTTAGATCGAAAGAGATACAAATATAAAAAACCCTCTTCTAATTCTCCAAAGTGCAAAGGAATTTAGAGAGTTCATATTCCTTTTTTTAGAATAAAGTCGAGTCGTTCTTTCAGAAAGCCGCAAATTTATAATACGAACCCTGAACCTTTATTGTAAACTGCAGAAAGAAAAATGAGTACACAAAGTATATAATTACCAAATTTGATAATTCGAAAAAAATCTCAATTTTCAAACGCGGGATTAATGATTACGTGTAGGCATAAAGGCCGCACAAGTATTTTTGTCGAGTTCCGGCGTTCTCGATCTTTGGCGGAAACTTGATCGCAGGTCCCAAGGGTGGCCGACTATGGTTACAGAGCTCGCGTATCTCAGACGAACGGTGGATATAGATAGATGGGAATCGTAACCGAATCTCTTCCCTCCGAGTTGGCATTGCCACTCTTCTTCCTCTTCTTCTTCGCCCATCCTCGAACACCTTTACGCGGTGCTCCTCCCACTATTACCCTCGGGCAACCAATCCTAAGTAAAGTTTGTTACACAACTCGGAGAACTTACGAAAATGGTCCGTTGCTTTCCAACACTGTAAGCCGTTCTCGTCTACCCTTGTCAGATGCTCGCTTCTTCGGCTTTTCTAAAGAAACCACAGATTACCCGTGAAAAAGGTAATTGAGATAATCTCGAGTCATTAAAAGTCATCGCCGGATGGAATTACCAGTCAATGCCGGCGTTTTTAGCTTTACTTTCGTTACGAGAAAAAAGAAACAATTGCACGACGACAATATCGTCTAATAACAGTTGAACGTTTTTCTCGGTCCTGTTGAAATGTGAAATTTTGTTCCTCTCAACAATTACATCGTAATGGAAACTCAAGGAAAAACGGAATGCTCGTGTTTCCGACCGGAAAGCGATTTTTCCGCTATTGTTTCCGGTAAGACAAAGGAAAAATGACGTATTACTTATTTGCTTAATAATTCATGGCGCACTTAAATTTGGGTTATGCCAAATGACAGTTACTCATCGATTTCAATTATCGTAGGGATGAAAAGAATCAATTCTGCTCGATTCTCCGCTGATGAAGTGACAGGTGAGATATTGTATATATTTTACTGCTTGAAAATCGCGACAGAACATTGCCATGCAACATTTTTCGCAGTGGAAAATCAATCGCAGAGCAATAGCGCTTCGGACAGAAGTTCAGCGACATCCCTATCGAGAAAACTTGAAAACATTCCTGAGCCTTCTCTCGAGGAATGCCTGGCATCCTTCAATCGACGACTTCATTATGACGAGGTTGAATGTCATTTTCTGTAATGTTTATTTACATTCGATCAAAACCATTTTTTTATGCAGTTGAAAAGTTATCTGTATCTCAAGAGTCAAGAATCGTACGATAAAATAGAGGAGCAGGAAGAACGACAAGCTTTATCTGCGAGATCTCGAACTTCGGACAGTTCGAAATTGAAAAATAATCAAAGAATGACGGAATTATCGTCGAGAATGTTGAGGGCTTTACATCGTCGATCCTCGGCTGCAACTTCGGGCGATGTTACAATTCAGAGCGTTCCTGTTGTCACTGATCATCAGAAATGCTTTTCCGAGCCCACGAAATCTCCAAATCGATTCGCCAAATCGAGTTACAGCGCGAGGGAAGATACAACCGACAATTCTAGAACGTCGTCTTCATCGAGTAGATCATGCAATCAAACCTACAGAAACTACGCGATCTACAGAACTTCGCAGTTGAAAAATGATTCAACTACTCGGTATTGTGGTTTACCTGTGTTGAAAAACAGTGATGCTCGAGATTTCCGCGACTATCAATCGAAGTAAGTCGAAGAGTTGCCATTTTTTCGATTGGAACAGCTTGAAAAAGTTTGGAAAAAACCCAAATCAGGAAAAAGTCAGGGAGAAGCGGGGTATTTTTTTTATCGGTATCAATTTATGGTTTCTTTGTTCAAGAAACGTTGAATAGAATCAAAAAAGACTGCGAAGATTTACAAAAACATACAGTAAATTACAATGAATTACACAAGATTACAAAAATTACGAACGATTATCAAAACGGGATTACAAGAATTCTAAAACACTCATCGCAGTTTGTTATAGTTTCTTATATTTTTAGAAAATTTTTAGTTTTTCGTGATTTGTCATAACTTTTTCTGGTTTTTGTGATTGTTCAAAGATTTTTCAATGTTTTTTTCAATTTTTCGTAATTGTTATAGCAACATGAATGTATATCACTTTTTAGAATGCTGTAGATAAATAGATAAGTAATTAATTGATTAAAACTGGATGAAAAAAGCAGTAAAATCGCTACTCATTTTTCTGTTTTGTGGTATTTCGTAGTATTTTTAAAAATTTTATCATTTTTGTTATTATTATTTTCTTAATTTGTTGTACAAGTTTCTTTACTCATGTTTACAATAATTTGTGATGCCGTTTATGTAAATATTGTATAATATATTGCTATAAAAAATCATCTTATAATTAAAAATGGTAAAGCATATTAAGTTTCGAAAAAGAACGTCTGAACAATAAAAAAACTGAATCAGAAAACGAGCTAAATTATTGCCCGATTTTCTAAAGTTTACGGTCAGGGAAAAATCACTTTTCCGTGCCGGAAAACCTGGAAAAGTCGGAAGGTTTACATCAAAATTCAAATGGCAGCCAAGTAAATGAACTAATAAATCAAAGTTGATTCATTTTGCTCAAGGTACAGACCGATCGAATCGACTATAAAAGCAAGAAGTCTCGATTCAGACCGCGAAAAGAGCATTTCCTATCGCGGACGCGAAAGGCTTCGGCGCAAATCGAGTACTCTTGATTCCCACTGCAAACTGGGTCTCGAGTTGCCACGCATCGAGTCGAAAATTAGCTCTGCCAGTCAAGACTCCGACAAATCTCGCGAGGAATTCGTGCAGCTAAACAACCAAATTGCTTCGCTGCTCCAAAAAATCGGGCCAGACAACGCGATCGGGCACTACAAACCTCCACCTCCAACGAAGTATCTCGGCGACAGAGTCAAGCCTTTGTGCCTTCGAGAAAATCCGAGATCCAAACTGCCTTCGCCAATTTGTACCGCGCAACGGGACGGAATTCCGAGCAGTCTGTCTACCCTAAAGGACGCGAAACGGGACACTCGTTTGAGTTATCTCGACCATTTCGGAGTTTCGGGATATTACACGGACAGACCAAAATCTTCTCGGAAAATCTGCCCCGTGCATTCTCGAAGCATCGATTTCTACAGGAGCGCTTACGCGGCCGGAGCCAAACCGGAAGTGTCGGAGCCCGCAGTTTTTGTACCTGCTCTGGATATCAGGTAACTCGAACTGAATTCGGGGAAACAATTTGTCACGACTTGATGTGTTTTTTTAATTTTAATAGGTCCGTGTCTACGTCGAACGACAGCAGCGAAACCTACAAGGTTTTCTCGACCAAACCAAATGCAAAGACGCCTCAAAAAGCTCGGAGTTTCGGATCGTCGTCTTCGAGCCGAGAAATCGGCGGTTCCGACTTCGTTTACGGGAGACGCAAGTATCAGGAATTTTCGTCGACAGCTCGAAACCAACAGTCTTCTCGGCAATCCAGCGTCGACAAATCGAGTCAAACCTCGACGAATTCGTCAAAGTTACGACGTTCGCACGCCGTTTCCAGAATACCCGTGAAAATACCAACGGATCTCGCGAGAACCGGAACCGGCGAACCGAAAAAGTTCGAAACCTGTTCGGAATCTTCGCAGGTTTCCGAGTACGAAACTAATACCGTGGTCGTGATCTCGACGGAAATTCGCGACCCGCCCGAGGAAGAAAGCATTCCAGAACGAGTTACGGAAAATCTCGTGACGCCAAAGAACGCATTCGCGAATGTAAACGTAACGGATTCATCGACCGGGGACGGGATTTGCACAGCGGAGTACGCTGTTCAGAAAGAGAGTGGTCTTAAAGTAGAAAATTCGAACTTCGAAGACGAGGATGCGACAAGCTCGAGTCAATCGGGAAAGGAAAAGAAGGAGATGGCGAATGGCAGCGATACCAATTTTCCAAACCCCACCAAAGTCCAGGATGAAAAGAAAATCTCGTCAAATGCTGACCAAAAACCGGCCAATAACGAAACGAAACTTGGGAACGAAGAAAACGGCGAAGGCGACAATGGATTCGGAGAGAAAGAAGCAAAAAGGAGGATTTTGTTGTCGCTCGTCAGATCCGAAAGCGCGATGGATGTTCCGAGGAAAGACCGATTGGATCGGAAAAGAATCTTATCGTCTTCCGTTTCCACGTCGAGACTGAGTCTTTACGAAGCGAAGAGAGACCCGCGAGATCGATTTCCCTTCACGATTTCGCGAACCACGAGCCGAAATTCCGCGCGATTCAAAGCCGCTACTGATTGCGATTTCAATCGCCAGGTAATTGAAACCTTTTTCACTCAGGTTTTGTCGATCGGAAATTAATCGATCAATGTTTAAAAGATCATTTCAGGTAAAGTGCGAAGGAAAATCGAAAAGCCTTATGATTTGGAGACGCATCCGAGCATGATAAGGCTAGTTTTTAACGGTCGGGAACCAACTGCCACCGAAATTATAAGTTTTGTCGCGAACGATAGTCAACGAGAAGCTCGACATTCTGGAACGTGGGATTTCATACACAGATTGAAGTCGAGGAAGTTGAAAAAGGACGAAGATCGGACAGAATTGAACGTCGTTGGAGCCATCTACAAAAATTCGGATTCCGAGAGCTGTGATAAAAGCGATCGATATACGGCGTCCAATTATAAATTTGCTGGACCCGAACAAAGAGAAGCGGATACCAGGGAACTTTCAGAAAAATCGTCTCAGATACAAAGGGACAATTGGGTTCGAGAAACTGATTACAGGAGTAACTTTCCAGCTGAACTGTTATCTGAGGGTTGCAAAGGACAAAGCGATCCGCAATCTGTTTTCATGATCAAAGAGGTAAATTCATGCTCCAAAAGTCATGATGAAAAATGTTAAAAACTACGCTTGATTCATTTTTTAGCGCAAAAGTGACCTTGAGACTGGAAGCGAAAATAAGACATTCGAAGCTTCGAATGTTGCGAATGACGTCACACGAAGAAAAGACGTTGAAGAAGTTGTTGGCACTGGGTGCGCGTGCTTTAAATGGTGCAGGTTTTAATTTTGTTTATAAAAAAGTTCAAAAGCATTATTGGATAATGTTATCGTGGGAAGATAAGAGTTGTTGAAAAACAGGAACCTTCTTTACAGTTAGCATTTGCGTTCGTTATTCGCTGTTGATAACACAGATTATAAAGCAGAATTCCCGAAAGGGAATTCCAAATGGTTTTTCTAAATGCAAGTTCGAAATACTTGCGTTTTTTTAGAACTAAGGCTAAAAATACGTATTTTATAGCCTCTTGCCAGGCGAAAAAGAACGTTTTTCGAGCCTGCGCTGTGAAAAATCGTTCATGCAACTCAAATTTAGAAAAGTACTTCGTATAGAAAAAAAAAGAAGCTACAACAGGTAGGGTTCCCAAGCGGTCACCCATCCAAGTACTAACTACCCCCAACAATGCTTAGCTTCGGTGATCGGACGAGAACCGGCGGGGTCCATTGTGGTATGGCCGTAGCTTGAAAACTACAAACCTTTCGATCGTAGATATACGGGAAAACATAAGGTGCAATTCACATGCATTTTTCGCTTACGGAGCGTTCTGATTGGCTGCATCAATTCTGAGACCTTTCACTTTTTCGACGAATCGTTTCTCTCTTGAGTATTTTTAACGCTTTTCAAAAATCTGATCGGACAGACATGTATACGGAGAATAGTTTTTCTGCAGTTTTTTCACATACAATAAGGCAAACCAAACCTTTCGATCGTAGATATACGGGAAAACATTAGGCGCAATTCACATGCATTTTTTGCTTATGGAGCGTTCTGATTGGCTGCATCAATTCCGGGGCCGGTGTCAATAGACACAGCCTTTACTTTTTCGACGAATCGTTTCTCTCTTGAGTATTTTTAACGCTTTTCAAAAATCTGATCTGATCGGACAGACATGTATAAGGAGAATTGTTTTTCTGCAGTTTTTTCACATACACAATAAGGGGACGAGGTGCAAAGGGCCCGGATGCAATAAGAGGACGTGCGCTCAAATGCAAAATATATCGATCGCGACAAACAGGTAAAGTCATAGGATGAATTCAAATGTGCTGAAAGTGATGTATAAAAAATACGTGGTTGTAGAGCTTGTATCTTTATGCAACACATGCACAAAAAACGCACTTTTTAGTCTTGCGGAGCTCAAAAAGTGCATGTTTTGTGCACTTCCAAATAGATTTTTTCAGCTGGGACTCGCATGAAAAACAATTAAAAATGAAAAAAAAACTCACCGAGTTTTACAGGCCCGAGTGGCAGCAATAGGTAATTTTTTTTCATTTTTGATGTGATTATATTGACAGCCAGATTCATAAAAAATATTTTGAGACTATATATCAATTGTTCATTGAAAATAAAAAAACTATTAATAAACAAAAAGTATAAAATGAAAAAATAAGAACGCAGTCAATTAATACCGTTCATATGATGTATTTTATTTGTCGTTCGTACATTGTAATTCGTATTCTGAAGTGTCAGATTGTTATTCATCATCCACTATAATTTTCGCCGCTTACAATTAATTTCGGTCGTAAATAACGAATAAGTTTTCCATAAGTTTCACCTACCACTTTCCCAAAGAAGCAATGAATTACCGAATCATTGCTTCGATAGAACGCTTCCATGGCTATTGATTTACTTCACTGTAATTATAATTAGTTCATTCTTATCATTATTATCGTTATAGAAAAAATAAGTCTTTAAATAATCACATAAGAACCGTCGAGCGATTCGAAAGTCCGGAGTGTGGAGAGAGAAAGGTTGAGGAGGGAGCTAGGATTTCATATGTTTCCAGAGTCGATGAGCCATCAACTTCCTTTTCCGTTATCTGCATTTACATGCGTTTATTGCAGACATAAAGCCGACATTTTTTACATAAAAAATGCCTGATCTCGCTAAACTGTTCTCGCGAAGGGAAAAGGGAGACGATGTTATCTCGACAAAAACGCTCGCGGACTATCGCTACGAAGCTCGACGTAAGAAAATCGACAATAAAGGCAATCTCTGCTCGCAGTCCGCCGATCGACAGGATCCATTTCATAAAATTTTACAACCCATACGACGAAACACGACTTTTTCAAAAAAGAATCCATCTTAATAAAAAAAAGAAATTGTACGAAAATTTCTATGAATTGAATCCTTGTGCAGAATTTTTTTTCAGACCGAGCTCTCATACTCGGCGAGCGCGGTAATTAACGCCGCGGTGTACGCACTTAAATATGCTTTCACACACACTTGTATATACACATACACATGACACACAGTGGGCTATACGACAGTACGTAAAACCTTAATGCCTTTTTTTTAAATTCATTTTCAACTACGCTTCGTTCAGTATCACAATTGAATTACTGCTAGGATCGTGTGATTCATCGACTTTCACGCTCGGTTCTAAACGAAGCTTCTGACGAGTCGATTGATCGCACGATTCTGATTTCTACCTTATTAACTTTTTCTTCGATTTTTTTTCTTCAAACAATTGGCAACTCTTGTTCGCTTTACGCGCATCAGCAGCTAGAAAAATATAGAATTTACTCGACTGTCTATGACAGAAGAAGAAGAAGAGAAAGAGAGTGAGACAGAGAGAAGAAACCTAGACGATAATGACGCGCTGAGGAACGAGCGAGGTGAGGGATGAAGAACAGAATATCTAACAGCGAGTTCGCATTAAACGGGAAAAAATTGCTTCACTTCGGGATATATTTCTGCCTCTACGCTTATTTCTAGTTTACCGTGACTTTCGCGAAATCAGGAAATATATAGAAAGATGATTGTTCTGAGATGAGGACGGAACAGACACAAAAGGTACCATGTTCGATGTGGAGAAGAGTAAACGCTATTTTGTCTAAAGAACGCAAACGATCCTACTTCGTATTTCTCAGAAGTTTACAGATGCTAATATTCTTCCTCATTGTTTTTACACTGCATCGAGAAACTGGTCTCGTCATTCGTTTCATGCTCCATACAAACGAGAACGAAGAACTTCCAGAGTTATTTTTGAATAAGCAAACCGCACATACACGAAATACATGCTTTTCGTCACTGTGCCTGGGTTCAAAGTGCACCGTTAACAGACAAAAAGGGCAGCACCTACGCGCTCGTTTCTCGCTCTATCTCGCTCTCGCAATCGTTCGCTTCGTAATTTCGCTCGTTATTGGGACGGGACGTTCCAGGTACACGCCGTCACAACGGGGGTGGAATGGAGAACTCCTTTCGCACGTAGAACAGTATGTAAGGCTTGCACTTGGCGACGGAGTCGGTGCTCGCTGGTCGCACGGAACTGTCGTTGAAGTGAAACCATTGGCCGTCGTGTACGGCGAAGGCAGTGTAGTGTCCAGTCCCAGCGCTATCACAAAAAAAACACTCGAATCATGCAATCAAAGCAGGAAAACAATCGGAAAAGTTTGCTTGGAAATAAGTAAAAGCTGTCTCACCCCGAGCCGTGGTGAACAATGACAGCGGCCAGGTCGTAAAGGTAACTATTTTGAGCTCCGAGCCGTGCCCCTGCCGCACCGCGGACGGTAAATGCCGACATGTCCAGCGATTCCATTGGAAAGTCTACCTGTGTGTCCACCTTTGAGCGATAGGAATTACACCACCTAAATCTTTTAATGTGAAGGCACAGCACCTATAAAAACGTCACGATTCGGTTATTCTTTATCATTTCATATCTCAAATAACAATGTTACGAAAAGATGTACATTAGGTAGCCTGTGAATCCAAAACCTCTTGGTGGATCGCTGCTTCCCCACGCAGTTCTCGCAGAAGTAAAGCTCGCTGTCGGCGAGTTCCTCGACCTTAAAGAATCGCGATAGGCTGTAGGTCAGACTACAAACTTCTTCCTGTTCCTTTGTTCTTCTTTGCAATCTGTCGGGAATGTCAAGAGAAAGATCCTGAAAAGGTTCGTGCGTCTTCGAATCGGTTCGACAGTTCATGCAGTGCACCTGAAAGTCCAAATCGTATAAACTCCTTTTCAAGAAAGACAACAACCTCTTCAATCCTTCAAACGACTTACTACACTGAGCAAGGTACCGCCGAAAACAGCGGTGACTATGCTCTGTTTGCCACGCAGTCCTAGAGGCTCGTGCCCGAGTCTTGGCAAAAGCTGCAGCAGCTCCGTGTGCAGCCTGTCGAGCATGTACGTGAGGAA
>JABFQM010001681.1:0-19376 GCA_022816865.1 Zelostemma sp. ZL-2020
ATAACTGAATGGCAAGTAATTTACCTACGATACTTACAATCACGTCTTGGCCTTGTCACCTACATTCCTTCCTTGACCTACACGAACGACTGTCGTCTCGCATCCTTTTCGCATTGCAACTTTTATTCAACGTGACTATTGCACTCATTTACGTTATATCTCTCATGCATGTTCATATCGCGTATAAAAAAAGGGAGTTAAAAAATTATAACAGAAAAAGCAGAAAACTAGTGCATTCTCATTCAGAAAAATATGTTCGATGAATTAAAAGTTGAGTCAAAGTACCAATTACCATGATTATCGATTTACGGGAAAACTAATTCTTTCGATAACAACAACTGCACAATTAAAAGTGGGTTGTGAAATTCTAAATATTAAATGCAATTGACATTCTCTCTCGTTGAAAAAGAGGATCTTCTCCGAATTTCATACATTACTCTGCATTATTGTCGACATAAAATATATGGCATGGCACTTTCAAGTAATTTTCTCCCATATGGAGATTGCATTCTTTTAATTGACATGCGGAGGAAACATTATACAAACACCATTAATGATCAGAAGCAAGATGTACTGCTATTAAAACATCATAGGCGTGCTCTTAGCAATAGGGTCAAGTTTTATTAACACCCACGCTCAGAAATTATCGAACTGCGTTGTAAGGTACCGATCAATAACGTGCAAATTCGGTTATTCGGCGTTTGCAGCAACATTGTTTCTCATGGAAGATCAATTACAAGTATTTATAAAGGAATAGAAATCGATCGCTCGAATTCTTGTTAGACCATAATCGTAAAGCATCGTTTAATTAAACGAACGTTTTATTGCGCTTTATAACTCTCGCTGCTGTTATCTTCGTCTACGCGTATATGAATTACTGCACGATCATTCCTTTCACCGCAAGCCCCTGTTTTTATGACAAAAATGATTCTTAAGATCGCTCGATAGTCGATGATCTGCATTGAAGTAATTGTGTAACGTTGTTATGGTACCCATTTACGGATCAAGCAAATCTGTAATTCACCATATTTCATCATGTTTCATTTTATGTATAATTAACGCGGGTAATATAGAATCAAACTCGATTTCTGAAATAACATACATGAACTGCATATTTTAATGGATGCATTAAACATTCCTATTATTTTTTATCGAGCTCCGATGTAACGACAAACTTTCCATATCAAATTTGCATGCCCGGTTTCTTTTTCGGAGAGTAAAAATTCAAAGAATTTAAAGCAAGAAAACAAGAGATTAAAAGTAGTTGGTGGAAGAGCAGTGAAAGACCGAGAAACTACCCTTTTCTCAGACTCCCCAGTATCTCTCGGATCAGCCGGTTCGCCACTCGGAATCCAGCCGACGGACGCGCCTTCACCCATAAACTTTCCTGCTCCAGGGGAGAGCGTGGCCGACACCTCGACGTCGTCACCGGATGCAAACATGCCGAGCTCACCGGGCTGTCCGGCGGTCAAAGTGAAGAATGAGTACCTGCGCAGCAGTCCCAGTCCGGGGACGCCTATACGAGACGTGCCCGCCTCCTGGGGAACGTCCTCGGCAATGTCGACAACGACGACGTCGACGATGTCCATGACGGCCCCGAGCCAGGAGCCGGGCAGAGAGTACAACAACAGCGAGAGGGCCTCGCCGGATTCCGTCTTCCAGGAGGCCATGAGCACCAGGATGATGACGGAGGAGCACCAGCAGCGCTCCTGCACACCCGCGTCCGCTTGGTCGTCGCCGCAGTCGCCGATCCCGGCTGTCTCGACGACGCCGATGCGACAGGAGTCGAACAGCAGGAGCGACAGTCCCGACAGAAGTAACATGTCGTCCTCCCAGTCCAAAGAAGAGTCTGACAACTCTGTTTTTGATGGCGGCGGTCCCAGTGGAGGTGGTCCAGGTACTGTTTCAAACTTTCTGGAAAAAATTATCTAGCTCATCAGAACTGATGTGTCTAAGAATAGTTGAAAAAAACTCGACATAAACTAATGAGGTTTAATTCGTCATGGACTTAATCAAAATGTTAATTTTCAAACAGTTTGTTGATTGAGAGATTTCAAATAGCAATCGTTGATTAAGGTAAATGCTCCAGTAACGGCCAATTTTGATTAAAAGCGGAGCCCAAATCGGTGTTTTTGTGATTTTCGATGGAAATATGTTTTTAGCACGAATTTTCCAATCGACACGGGATATGATTTTTATGGTCAAGTAATTATGATTTATCAATGAATTACTGGAGCAAAGATGGCCATTATTGGAGCATTTACCTTACCAAACATTACAAATTAAATACAACATACGTGAATAATGCGAATTCAAATTCAGCGTAGAGAAACGCTGTTAATTCTTGTAACGAAGAAACGAAATTGGCAATTCCAGGCCCAGGGGGTGGAAACTCTCGGAACGAGTCCCCCGCTCAGCCGAGCCACCGCAACAGTCCATCGTCGCAGTACGACCCAAGCATAAGTCCGAACAATAACGCCTCGCACGCGAACCAGACGCAGAATGCCCCGAGACCAAGGGCGCCATCGGTACCCCATCATCTCCTGGCGCATCACCAGTTCTGGTCGCAAAATCAAAGTGTACAGGGATTCGCCACGCAGAGGCTTCTTAACGGTGTCATCAGCAGTGCCGTTAATTACGGTCAGAATTTAACCGGGAACAATAACTCTTGCTCGGCGAGCTCACTGCCTTGCACGACGCCCAGCAGCGGAACGAACACCGTTGTCACGAACACGGGGAACGCATGTAAGACTTTAGCTCCTTTCCTCTTCGGAAAAAAACATTACTTTCTTTTTATCCAAGTTTCGCAATCGGGAAAAATTTCGCACTCTTGCAAACTTTACACTTCTTTACTCGCAACAGATTTTCTGAGGATGGAACGCTTTGATTTCGGGGAAACTAACGCTCGAAACGATGAAATTACAGGCGAAAGTATGAAGCCCCCGGCTCAAAGGTCAGTCCCGGCGCCCCCGAGGCCACCGCCCTCGGTGATAATGGGCGAGGTCGGTGGGGTGCGGACCATGATTTGGTCCGCGCCGCCAATGGACCCTGTGCCACCTCCGGCTGCATCGTGGACGACCACGGCGTCCGCGGCGTCTTGCTCGTCCTCCGAGGAGTCGGCGGCCCAGCTGCTGCTAAACCTCGGCCAAGAATCCAGAGGCAAACCACCTTGTGTTCCCTACTCGTCCGGGCCACCGCTCAATATGGAGAGGTTATGGGCCGGCGATCTCACGCAGCTGCCAGCCGCGCAGCAGATGCAGGCCTTGAACCTCACGGCCTCCGGATCCGGTCAGCCTTGGGTCAGGAACGGCAATGTCGTTAAATCCGAGGCGCTGTCTCAATCCCTCACGGTGGCACCGCCGGTGCCGCCGTTGCCTCTCCAGGAACACGAGGAAGACGAAACGCCGATGATCTGCATGATCTGCGAGGACAAGGCCACTGGTCTTCACTATGGAATCATCACCTGTGAAGGGTGAGGATTTTTGCCTTTGTTTTTTACCTTATGACTATTTAAAAGCTATGATATTGCTTGATTATTGAGCAGCGCATTCAAAGGATCAGATTTTGTTGGTTTGGATCCGCACCTGCTGCTTTTAATATACGGTTTTAAGTAGGCAGGTGTCAATGCTGTTATGATTTTTTCGTACTTTTCTTGAGATTTCGAGGGTTCTGAAATACAGTAGAATATTTTGGTATGATTAAGTTATTCTCAAACATCGCGAGTGGAAGAGAAGTTTCGAAATTGGCTCTCCGTGTTATTTATTTCATATCCAAGAGTTGCGTTGTTAATCCCACGACAAGAAGCAATAATCCTTGCATTTTCATCGGTACCTCGCGAATCGGCACACTTCATCGCACCGTTAAATTAGACCGGGGAGTTACACGAGTGTCGTTTCTTGTTAGAAGTACACTCCAGCGCGATATTTCGCATCCAACATCGGCTCCAAGTTTGTTTTTCCCCGCAAATGAGACTTCGCCTCCGATAAAAACGTGCATACTTCAAACCCAACATCTTCAGACAATTAACCGACTTTCTTCATGGAGAAAAATTCGTTGAAAAATGGGAAAACTCTAAAGTACATTCTTTTCAAAAATTTGATTGACGAGTCTTGAAATTGATTGAACTTGGGAGCTTTGCGGGGTTAAAAATACTAATGATTTTTTGAACGTAGTTGCAAGGGCTTCTTCAAAAGGACGGTGCAGAACAGGAGGGTGTACACATGCGTGGCGGAAGGTGGCTGTGAAATAACGAAGGCGCAGAGGAACAGATGCCAATACTGTCGCTTTAAAAAGTGCATCGAGCAGGGTATGGTCCTTCAGGCGGTTCGAGAGGATCGAATGCCGGGCGGAAGAAATTCCGGGGCCGTTTACAATCTTTACAAGGTAAATTACACTGTCAAAATAACGAACTTCGAGCGTCTTCAAATGAGACACTACAATGACTCGGACAATGACTCATTTTGAGACACGAGTTTTTGCAATGTTTCGAGTCGAACTTTTGGCTATAATGTCTGTCGCTTCAGGTAAAGTACAAGAAGCACAAGAAGACGAATAAGAACGCCAGCATGAGCAGCGGAATGGGCGGAATGGGCGGAGGGGGAAACGTTGGGGGTGTGAATGGATCCGGCGGGTTACCTGGTAGCAAAGGAACCATGGGATCGACCATGCTGGAGAAACACATGGCCGTGGCGCATCACAGTCAGCAGCAACAACAACAGCACACGCAACTGGCCGGAAGTTTTCTTCATCATCACAAAGTCTCTTCCGGCGATCCGCTCAATTCTCAATCCACCCCCAGTCACCCGAGTCATCCCGCGCACTCGGGCCACCTGGTCAACGGGACCATCCTAAAAACTGCACTAACCAACCCTTCAGAGGCAAGTCCCAAACATTTTTCTTTCGTTGCTTCATCCCGGGAAATTATCCTCGGTAAAAATTACCTGTAAAACTAGGTAGATTTGATCTTACAAAGTATTATGCTAGCATGCTCTTCGTTGAAAAACATTTTCTCGAACCAACGGAATATTTCTGCGGGTGTGGAAGAAATGGTTCAGATCTGGCCATGTTTGAACATATCTAATAGTCACTGATCATCCTAAGAATGACAATTTCATCAGGCCTGATCTGGGATTAATTTCTTGGGTGAGAAATCGAAAAACTTTCGCAAACGAATGAGGAGAAAAATCCTCTTCGGAGTTGAACGAAAAACGATGATGCTTAAAAAAAGTGCAAACGTCTCGGAAAAAGACGTGGAAATTAATGATTCACCGGGACACGAATTCCAAGTCGGCGGCGTGTACAACGTGCACGCTTCCATCGGCCACGTTTGAAATGAATGAACTCTCGATGTAATTTCACTTTTACGGCTCGTCTTGCGCAAGCTTCAAGGTTTCCTGCATTACGAAAGCCGGTAGATACGAAGCAACAGTTCGCATAGAAGGCCGCTACATCATCGTCATCGACGTTTATCTATACGCACCGAGAAAAATATTTTCTCAGTGCGTATTATTGCCGTTTCAATATGCACAGCGCATTTCTCACATGTATTTAAAAGTCAATTCTTTTTAATGAGCCAATGATTCACGCGAATCAAGTGGGAATTGAGACTTGGTAGATTCAGGAAGATTTCACCCGGTCTTTGTAGTATCGTAAAATAACAAACAATCATGATTCTCGGGTCAGTAGAGGCCATTGCCAAAAGTGAAAACAAGGCTGGCGGAACAAGTACTGTTCCAACGGCCCGTTTAACTCAGCCGCTTTCGTTTACGTGACGACGAAATTTTCTCTCGCTCTTTTTTTTTCTCTTTCGACCGCTCGACAGTTTTATTTTATGGGGTACATTTCTCGGAATCGGTTTCAAGTTTTTAAGCGGCGGAAGGCATTTTTGAGACTCGCAGTACGCGTCCTCGTCGAGAAACGTCTATGAGATTGCGCGCTAAATCACGTTCAGGTGAAACGAGCCAGGGACAATAGATAATCGGCAGCAACCGGTGCCAAGGACGGGCAGTACTCGGTTCGTTTCGTAACTCGTGAAAGTCTGCGCAAAGGACACTGACCTCACCCTCCTCCTCCGTCATCTTTGGCTCCTTCTTCCTCGCCTTTATACCGGCGTCCTACGTTTTCTGGCGATTTTTATATACCAATATCTTAAATAAGCTCTCCCTCGGCGAAAGTCGGGCTGCTTTGTTCAAAGAAAGGGAAATTCCCCTGAACGTTCTGCGCGACACACTTCGCTTTACGAGGAAGAAAGCTTTTTCGCTTGGCATATCTTGCAACTGACGAAACATTTCGTCTAGAATAATATTCCGAAGAGGATGACATTAATTCAATTCGTCGCAACCGTGAAAGTTTGAAGAGAGAAACGCGACGCGGCAAATCCATTTAATTACTGTTATAATTTACAGGTCGTGCATTTGCGGCAAAGGCTCGATAACACGGTTAGTAGTTCGAGAGACCGAGCCTTCGCCCTTGACGCCGCCCTTGCGATGATTCAGACGCTCATCGACTGCGATGAATTTCGGGACATCGCTACGTTACATGTAAGCCTGAGTTCGTCGTTATCGAATAAACGTCGAGGAGAGGTTGACCTTGATCGTTACCATTTCCATCGATTTTTAGAACTTGGACGAACTGCTGGATCACAAGTCGGACTTGAGTGAGAAACTGTGTCAGATAGGGGACAGCATAGTGTACAAGTTAGTACAGTGGACCAAGAGGTTACCGTTTTATCTCGAACTGCCCGTGGAAGTTCACACGAGGCTACTCACTCACAAGTGGCACGAACTTTTGGTACTCACCACGTCAGCTTACCAAGCGATGCATGGACAATACAAGGTTTCCAGCACTGGCAACGACGAAACGGGCGCGGATTTTGTCCAGGAAGTAAGAGCATCTTCCTTCGAAACAAATGTTTTGACATTTACGGATGAGATAGATTCGTGATTTTACGATATTTTTTTTGTTTGCAGGTGTCGAATAATATGATTACGTTACAAACGTGCCTAACTAGCATGATGGGTCGGCCGATAACGATGGACCAATTGCGACAGGACGTGGGCCTCATGGTCGAAAAAATCACGTACGTGACGCTCATGTTCAGGCGGGTCAAACTGCGGATGGAAGAGTACGTTTGCCTGAAAGTGATAACGATGCTTTCGCAAGGTGAGCTTTTTCGAAGGGTTTTTCTTAGCTTTCAAAGTTTTCTTGAAATCCATGAAATCTGATGAATTAAATGTTATCTTTTTATCACTGCCGCTGATAAAGATGCAAAGTGTAAGTGTTAAATTTCAAGAAAAATGTTCGCGGAATGTTTTACGAGTTTCTTCGTTACGTTGGATGAAAGGGATTTTAATTTCGAGTTGTTTTTTTTTTCTAGCACGAGGCGGTACGGTGGAACTAGAACAAATACAGGAGCGGTACATGAACTGTTTACGAAGTTTTGTTGAGCACAGCGCTCCTCAACAGCCCGGTCGATTTCACGACCTTCTCGTCAGATTGCCGGAAGTAAGTGGACATTCAATTCATCGCTTATTTGTTTCCTAAAAAAAGCTTGCGAACTTGGGATAGAAAAAGCATATTTTTTCTTATTTTCCAGGTACAATCGGCAGCAGCTCTTTTACTAGAGAGTAAAATGTTTTACGTTCCTTTCCTATTGAATTCAGCGATTCAAAGATAGTAAATAAAAAATTCAAGAAAACTGATGAACGAAGCTGAATACCTAATAGCACGCGAGGAAAAGTGTCGATGAACAAACAGGGCTTTGCTTGTGTATTGTTTACAAACTATAATATACATATAAAAATAAATATAGTTGTGTGGGTTCATTCGTTGTACAAACGGAAGAAGAGGAAGAAGCAAAGAAGCCGAGTCCGTGAACTGAATGCGAGCGAGAACCGTCGTGGAAGAAACGAGAGAAAACTCTGAAAAAAAATCGATCGAGATGGACTGAACTTTTTTATCGAAACTAAAAGACTATGTTAATAATATATATTTCTGTACGCAGTCGAGCAACGTCATTGTGCGTTCACATAACATAATCCGAACGACGATAAGACTCTTGTAAACGCATCACAAGTCATCATCATCATCGCGATTTACAACGACGCTCGAAACATCGAACACCCGATGTAACACTTGTCGATTCAGCAGCGTTATGATGTATTATTGACAGTAGTATGACCTGCCACTCTGCATTTCAAAGGGACATTTTTCCATGCCGCTCTGACCCGACAGCTTTCTTCGATCCTTATCGTACTTTTTACCATCGCTTTTTTTTTTTCTAAGTTTCCGGTAATACCGACGCGATTTTTTACGTTATCTTTCGTCACGCATGACCGTTATCGCGTGGATTTTTTGAGATCGTTTTCATTTATAACTTTTACCGCAATAATTGTTACATTTTGACGCTGAAATGACTTCCAAGCGCATTTTTATTTTGTCTTTGATAGTTATTAGGAAATGAAAAAGAAATTGACGTTTTATTGACTTAAGTAAAAAAATTGTGATCGGCGGCAACACTACCAAAGACAATCTAAAACATGCGACATTGCGAAAATCGAAAAACGAGAAATTGCACATTTTTCTCCGCGTTATTGTTTATAGTTGAAATCAGTTCGATTTTTTCAGTGCCGGGTTTTATTGTATGCGATACAAATCGAATCTAAGAACAGTGATTTGTTGAAAACAAATTAAGAAATGCATTTATAAATTAAATCGAGTGTATGTTTTTAGAGAAATTTTATATATCATTTGTTATTACTATTGATATTTTTAACTTTTTGTTATCGCTACGAAAGTAGATGAATTATTTATTAAGGCGCGCAGTCACGTTACGACAAAAAATGTATAAACCCGGTACGAAAATTGCGAAAAACTACGGGTGCTCTTTTCCTCGCGGGAATTAAAACATTTGACTGCATTTACGGAAAATTTGACGAATTTTCTCAACTCTCACCGTCATCGTATTCGAAACAATCGTTTACCGAGCGCGGAAAGAGGCACTTGTTTGATATTGGCTTAATGTAAGAACTCGAATCCCGTATTTTCGACTTGATTTTGTCTTGCCTTCAACGAAGGTACGCTCGCGATCTCGAGCATCAATACATTTATTTCGTCCATGTGTCCATTCGACGTTTTGGTACAAATTACACTTTATGTGTTCATTTATACAAACTACAAGCGGTTTAACGCGGCATCAATGAAATTTTCGTTCAACCGCCAGCTTGTGTTTCGCGATGAATTTTCCGTCGTTCGACATATCAAACGTAGATTGCACCAAAAATATGTGAAACGTTTTTCTTTCACTTTTGTAAGTTTTTACGATATTCTTGACACTGCCGAGCACAACATGCTGTTACAATGTACCGGAAAACGGGATCGAGAGCGCATTTTCACTGAAAATGTACATGGATTATATATGATATCTCTGTATAAATACATAAACACATCCACACGTAAACACGGACCTTGGGCCTATTCGCCTAAGGATACTTGTCCATTCTATAAGACTTATGGATCTTTCAGAAAAAAACATGTATATTACTTGTGAATGTGGAAATGCGGTAAGGGTTCCTGCATTCCCGAACATCGTCGTACTGCCGTGTTCAATTAGATTGTCGACGAGGTATTGTCAACTTCCAAAGACTACGTTTATACCATTCAAATCAATCTTTGGCGCTGCAATTGTTGTCCAAATCGTAGGGGGTTGATTTCGCATTTTTTTACGTCATTTTTCATTGATAAGCTGTGATAAAAACATTCATTAAACGAAATTGTGCTCTTCTAAAAGTCAATTGTTTCTTTTGCTCAAAAATATGAATTTGTTTGTTCTTGAATCGTCCATTGCTCAATTTCATTGATATGCTTTTTCGAATTCGTATTACGTATAAACGTAGTCCTAGTTCATTACGACACTTTTTCGACCTTTAAGTAGAGTCAAATGCGTCAATTTCTTCGATATTTGTGGCTGTACACAAAATCAATGTGTTCACTGCCATGACATTGCTAAAGCCAAGCAATGAATGTTCATACTTGAAGTATTTTTCACTGCCCTTCGTAGATTCGTTCTTTTATGGTGGTTAAAGTTTAGAAAAAAATCTGAAAAGATGTAAATTATGAAACAGAGCGATGCTTTTAATTTTTGTACAAATTTTAAAATAAAGCTTTTGTCTTTTTATTGGGAAGCGTTTTTCCTTTGAACAAAAAAAAACAACTTTGCGTACACTTTATTATACTCGATCAAATTTGTTCGCTCGATATCATCGTTAGTTGTTTTGAACAATGAACATGTACAGAAAATATACACGCGACAAAAAGGCGTTAATCACACGAAATCGCTTGCGGCAACGTTGAATCTTGTTGATCGCTACGGAGCTTAAGAATAATAACCGAGTCGACTGTCTTATACATAAATTATAAACGGATATATGTTACAGTAATTATAAATAATATAACTTGTACATAGATGTCTGGGAATATAGTGACGCCTTACGGGAAAGATTAGAGCGTTGGATCAGCAAGACTTAGGGCATTATATTACTACCGAGAGTATTATCGTGCCCAACCTTTAATATTTAAGTGCGAGTGAGAGTCTAATGAGAAAAAAAAAAGAAACAAATTACGCAGAAAAAAATTATCGATGCCTCTCGTTTGTGGGTTGAACTTTGTACATATTGTACGAAAATTTAATAATAACTATGTTGAAAGTACTAGTCTTTATATACTTCCGTATACCTATGCAATGTATAAATATTTACATGTATATTATATATAACGTATTGATAATAATATAAATCTCGACTGTTCTCGCGCGCAGTTTACGAGTCAATTCGGAATCGAAAGCGAGAACAATATTTTGTGATACTTGACATACTTTCGAAAGGAGAAAAAAAACATGTCTCGGTGCAAAAAGAAACTTATTAAAAATAAATTGCTCGGATTACGGTGAATACAGGAAGAACTCTGTTGGAGCTTTACATGAGAAACATAAAACGAAGGGTACAATTTATTAAGATAAAAACGAGTGAATGATTGGTGGGATGAAAAATAACGCGTTAATTTGCAATTTCTCGTTTGCGCTTGTGCGGAAAAAAAGAGGAAAGTCGTTGAAAAATACACAGTTTTTCCTGTATTTCGAAAATTATCATTTTTTATTAGATGAATGTTTGAAAATTGAACGAACAAAGAGAATCGTATCACGCGCGCATAATTTGAAACTCAAAAAAAAGCAACGGGGTAAACGGGCTCACGTTTAATTGAAATATTTTTGATAAGAAGAGGGATAATTCGAATTTACGTAAAAAAACGACATATTTTAGGAGTTTTACTTCTTTTGATGTGCCTCTCTTATATTGATCGGTACTTATATATTTCTGACGCTAAAAATGTGCCGCAAATGCAAACCCAGAAACGACAGGCAGGAAAAAACGTTTTCAATGAGTGAGTAAAAGTTACCAATTTCTATACCTACGTTTAGGATGTGTACTTTTTATTATCTCGTTTTATCTTCGATTATTCTTTTTATAACTGAGATTGGAACACCACACGCGGGACATTGCTAAACGCCACCTGAAAAACCAACAAAAGTTTGAGTCTATGTTTTGCTATTTATACGAAATTAATAAGTACAATAGGGAAAATTTTTATTTTTCAATCGACAATAAAATTTATTGAAACTCTTTTGTTTCATGCAAAAATTTTGCCACGATAACACAATTTTCACTTTTCTAAAAGATAAAAGAAATATTAAAAGAAATGAAACGTCCAGCATAAAAAAAATAACTTTTAAATTTAATTGATTAAACTAATCCTCCATTGGTCTAAACGAGTGATCTAGTCGAGTTTCGAACAAACAAATTATACATATGACATTGTTTTACGTGCTACTTGCATTTTTCCATTTCTTAGCATAAACAATTTATTTGCCTAGAATTAAATAAAGCGCGGTGGATGAAATTGTTGTAAAAGAATTTAAACGCTTTAAATAAAACTGTACATAGCATCGTCATTGTTTTATATGCAAGAAACTGTTACATGTATATAAAACTCGCATTTGTACATCGAAATTGTTTTATTAGCTTTATTTTTAATTAATTAATTCGAGCTGTTTTATGTGAATATGTAAATTAATATGGAGTATCGTAAAGGTTTATCGTAACTTTGCGAATACAATACATTTTGTACAGAGTCGGCAAGACGAAACGTCGTAAAGTCCGATAAACAGCCGGTTTTTCAGGTGAAAAATAAAAAATTCGAGCAACGTCTCGCTGTTGGTTGCGCGAGACCCCTGTATTTTTATGAATAAATAAGATATTTTAAAAGAAAAGTAAATCTGAAGTCTGTCTGGAGATGCCTTTCATAGGGATTATAAATGTAGATAATATATTATATATAAATACACTATATATTATTATATAAATCTATAAATAGTACGGAATAAATAGAATTACATCACTTATATATATATATAAATATATATATATATATATGACGGAGAATAATATTATTACAAGTAAATAAACTGATTAACTGATTAATAAAGGAATGTTGTCATTTATTTCTAAAATAACCCGATTGCTACGATTGTTTTAAAAAAACACAAGGTTTATTATTGTTTTTTTTTTTCCTTTTTTTATTACAGATGTTTTACATAACAAAGTACTATACTTTCAAGGTACATGATGATCGTACAATTGACATCTACCTGTGAGTCTTCAAAGATTATTCGTTGTGTTTAAAACCCTGCTTCGAAAAAAAGCACGTTTCTTGAAAACAGTCCCTTACGCTTTGTACAAGTTAAAATATTTAACAAATTAATTACATTTTAAAACGAATCCTGTTTCTCCTTTACATTAATATTCCAATTCAAAAAGTTTAAATAAAGAAACGACTAGAAAATACGTGCTTCGCCCGAAAGTTACGTTCGCATTGTTACTTGCGAGAAAATAATTAAAAACTGATTTACCGGTTTCAACGAATTTCTGATTTTTCCTCGGTTTCCCTTGATACATTTACTAGTTTGAAAAACCTCTTTGATAAATCAATGCTATTCCGCAATCGTAGCACGTACTGAATATAGATTGAAAACCTCACGGCGAGCAGTGGAAAGTATCGAGCGTAAAGGGAATTTCAAAACGTTCGTCGCAAGCGTTTTAACACCTCGATAAATTAAGGAGAACAATCACAGACAGAAGTGTTTCCTTCGCAGCAGCGGGAGAATCGCAAAGGCTTTTGTTAAATAAGTGCCGACGCGGATGCTAATACTTAACGTTTATCTCAGTGTATTCCTCTATCACAAAGCGTCTTTAAAATCCCGCGAGATCGCATCCCTCAATTGCGTTTCCGTTTCTCTCGTCGTTGTCTTGCACACATTTTTCAGAGGCTGTCAAAACCAATGTCGAGTCTGCAACGTGTGCTCCGTGTCGAGATCAGAAGACAAAGAAAATTCTATCGCATGCTGTTCTAATTGTCGCTTAAAATTATTTCAATATATCGACGCTAAAATGGAATTTTAAACGCGCTTCACGTTGCCGTGGCGCGGATTCGAGGTGAAAAAATAGACTTTTTAAACAAGGCTCCAAAAAATACCAGCACCCACCGCTTATCGATCCCCAAGAACAACGAAAAACCACTAAATTATTATTTTTTAAATACTGGTACTTTTCTTGAAAAATCAGGCCTATAACGTTTGAAAAAGTGAGCAAGTAAATGGATTCGATTGATATGTATAACGCGGAAGCATAACAGACATTCGCACAGATCTTTTTGGAAAACAAAATCCCAATTTCTCAAAAACATACTTCAGAACTAGCAGCAAGTATTACGGCATTTTACAAGTTCGATATCGGTACTAAAACATTTTTCGTGCGTTTAAATGCAAGGTGGAAAAAGTCGAAAAACGTGAAAGCACCAAGCATGTAAATTGCAAACAAGCGATTAAAATGTACTACGTCCCGGAACTCTTTCCACCATGCTTCGAAGCGGCGATTCGATTTGTTTCCCGCTAGAACATTTATTTCGCTAAGGACTCGTGACGCAGGGTATCACACAATTTCACGCAATGCAAAGCGACCCGATCTTTTTACGAGTGAATTTTGGTATTCTGGAATGCTTCATGATATCGCCCATCGCAAGGCATTCTCACGCGAATCGATAGATCCCGTCTCAATTAGTTCGCCTTCTCGTACTTGAGGCACGCGTCGACGATAAATACACTGATGCAACGGGGACGGTATCGTTACGGCGATGCCTCAAATCGAACAAAAGTCAACTCGCGTCGATACAAAACATTATCCCTAGTAGACCGTTGTTTTACAGTATCTGAAGGCACTGCTCGAGGGATTATCGTTACACGTTAAAGCCGAATGATCCGACGTCTTTCTCCCTTTCAGCGTCAATGATAAAAGTTGACGTCAGACGCCGTTATAAACATCGATATCACAAAAATCGTAAATGACAGATGCAACTTGACAGCCAGTGCAAACGTCGCCGCGACATTTGTTCGTATCGGGTCGAGCCTGTGATCGGGATCTCGAGAAATGCAATGCTTGGAAATCAGGACATTTTGCAAAAATTTATGTTTCTTCGTCTCTCTCGCTGAACTTCGTGGTGCATCAATTGTTACGTCGTCGTCGTTATATTACACATGAGGCACATTGCTAAGGGTTTCGGTTTGTTTATAAAGTTACTCCTCTACTTATGCGGTAATCGTATCTTGCCCGATTATCGGTATAAATTTGGCATTCGAATAAACGGAGACTGTACAAGGAGATGTGGAAAAGGTAACGCGGCTCCCGAATCTTGATTCCGTTGTGCACTCGGTCAATGATCGATGATGACTTTTATTTCAATTGATGCACAATTTTTCATGTGATTTTAAACTTTTCGGCGACTGTACAATTCGCTGTTGGCGTTGTCAATTAATTATCGTACACTTGTACTCGTCATTATTCACAAGAAAGGGAAACTCGCGGTAATTGATATAAATTTATAATCGAAGCACGATTACTATGTCAACATGGTAAATATGAAAAATTGTGATACATTTGATATCGCTATCATCGATCATTAACGAGTTTTATGAAAAACAGAAACAGGGAAGCATTGTGAGCGAGCAACGTAGAAAGACTAGGCTGCACTTTACATAGAACATATGTTTAGTATAGAATACAAACGTACAAGTAGAAATCTCTTTGCTACGACTAAAGGCTATTTGTACCAAGATATACTTATGAAATGTAATCACCGAAGAATGACATTTTTCACCAAAATTCGCAACATCGATTATGAGCACCGTTACAACACTCGGTAAAATCAGTGGTTTGGTTTTTCGAGATTAAAAAATCAGGAAAACGCGTCGATTATTTTAACAAGTAAACATGCATATAAAAGTTACGTCTGAAATAAAAAGTATCTCGCAAGATTAAAAAATCCGGAAAACGCGTCGATTATTTTAACAAGTAAACATGCATATAAAAGTTACGTCCGAAATAAAAATTAGGAACTGAATAAAAATCGACCAATACTGTTTATCAATAAAGTAAAAAAAACTGTTCAAGTACGGAAATAGACCATTCTTACTCTGAGGAAGACCTTATAGATATTATATGTGCACCATCGACATTCAACCTGATTTCCAAGCATCTGTGTGTGCCAGAGACACATTCACCCACTCCAGAGCCAAAGAGGAATGTTTAAATTTTTTCATTCGCACTTGATCGTTACTGTGTCGCAAAAATCCCACAAATATTGCTTGATATTTATCAATAATCCTACCAAATGCCGAGTCGAGGATGCAAAATGTTACGGATACTTCAAAGAAACAGACGAAATTTCCCTGGTACAAGTTTATCAAGTCCGCATTTTTCATCAAATTTATGAAAACAAAAAGCCAAAACGCATGAAATTTTGTCCTGTTTCTCAGAAATACCATGAATCTTTGAACACAGAAAATACTCGGTAAAAAATTATTCTTGAACTTTCTCAGGAAGGATTAATGTCTAAAAGAAACAAAAATTGTAAACGATGAAGATGCGAGAACCAGAAACGTGATGAATGTCAAGGTAGTTGTAGCAGGGGTTGCTTCACGCGTTGTCGATGCTGCAGTCGTATCCACCGACCGTTATAAATCACGCCAGACGTCGTCACTCCCCGACGAGCCAGTCAAGCCAAAAAATAAATCACAAAAAGTACGGGGTGGTGATCAAAGGGGGAATCACTCTCTCGGAATCCGGCACTGCTTTAAACAATATGGCTTTTCGTTGATCAACGGTACTAAATTCCAGAATACTTGCCACATTCCCACAACGGTAACAATAATTTGGCGCTGACCAAACTGTCACCAATTTGTCATTGAACATGTACCTATATCCTGTAACAATTTGCAATTTTTGTATAACGATTTTCGCAAACTTTGAGAATTAACAAATTGAGAAAAATGTGTTACCTTCATTAACTAGTTGATGAGCTCTACAAATGAGTTCAAGGTCATTGATTTCCATAAACATGTGAGTTATGTTACTCCCGAATAACCAACCCGCACCTCTTGGGCTTATTTTCCATGTGTCGACGTCGTCAGGATCGGACCACATTAAGTCACAAAACGCTCCTGCAAAAAGTCATTATTTCAGAAGAAAATGCATGAAATCAACGCAGAAAATGAAGATGCTAATAAAGAATAATTTACAAACCTTTGTGTGGTATTTCTTGATTTCTATCAATCGTTCTAATTTGATCTAATGTACTAATAGCTGGTGATAAACCACCGTGTACACAAAGGACTCGTTCATCGATTAACTAAACAGGGAACAAAAATTATCGGTACAATTTCATTCTCACAATTAGCTCATCGAATTTGATATCTGAGCGACACTTACGGCAGCAATTGTGAGCAGATCGAATACCCTGCAACAATATTTCCATGCGTTTGCATTTCCATATTTATTTTGACACTCATCTGCAAAAAAAGGTTAAACTTTTGTTGTTAAAAACATCGAGTATGAGTTATAGAAAAATATAACACTGTACAATTCTCAACATGATTTCATTTTTGCAAGGGTTTACTTTGCCATTACGTACCGTAAAATCCATAAACATGTGTGATTTGCCGTGATTCGTGATTTCCTCGAAGAAGCGTTATCCTGTCTGACCATTTGGCCTTTAGAGTTAATAATCGTGTAAATGTTTCTAAGCTATAATAACCTCTGTCGACAAAATCTCCCATAAATATGTAATTTGTATCAGGCACAGGACCTCCATTACGAAAAAGTTCCTCTAAATCATAAAACTAGAACAAAAAACAGTCATTAGCGAAGTATCTAAAAAACTTCCCAATTTTGCATGCTTAGGAAGCAAAATCTATGCAATTTTTCATAATTTCTTATCGTGCTCGAATTTTTTACCATTAATTAGATTTTTACCAAGGAAACTACGAATGTTCCGATACATTTCATCGATGTATTGAATCATCAACAACGCACGATTCAAGAGAAAAATTGCATAGTAATGAACTCGAGGAGGCGAATCGTCAATAGAAAGTTACGCGTACATCATAAACAAGAGCAGGAAGTGATTTGAGGTTAGAAAAGTACTAGCGACTTTACCTGTCCGTGGATGTCTCCGCAAACGGTTACCGGGGTGGACACTGGCTGAATGTTTGATTCCTCGAGCAGCAAACTGCACACGATGTCACAGAGTTTCTGTTAACATGGATAGAAATAAAGAAATTATGACGGCCGAGATCGCGTACTTTGGTAACCTATAACCCGAACTTTCGTTTCGTGGAGCGCCGAACGCGCCGAGTTTTCGACGTAGCCTTTTTCGAACGATAACGCTCGGAACATTTACCTTGAGATCATTTTCTGGCAGATATTTGCACTCTTTTGCGATTTCAACCCATTCATCAATCTCTGACATTTTGAATCAACGATATCAGAAATTGCCTTCATTCGTTTTGCGAGAATCGCGAGGGGTCGCTGACTTCCACTTTCTCTTTTTTTCTTTTTTCACTAGAAACTTAGAAGCGATGGTAGCGCCGTTTAGGGAAATTCTTTTTTGGCAAATTATTTGAATGTTACCCCAATTTATTCGATTCGATTTTACTTTTTCATTAATTTTTATATAAAGTTATCTAAATTCATACATAGATACGCGTGAAAAAAATTCCGTCCAAGTAAAAACACGGATATTGATAATAACATAAAGATTGAGGATGATGATGCTTCCGAGACATCGACTTGTTATTATGACTTTTTACGGGCTTTTCGTGTAATTTGTTGCTCGAGGCTCTTATTCCGTACTTATTTTATCGTTTTTTAATGTTTACATTAGCTTTTAAATTCAAATTTCTTCGCGTTTCAGTTAAAAATAACATGAGACATTCGGAGAGTCTTCGACTGTCTCAAACAACCCGCTGGGGTAAGAATTAATTAATTTTGAATCTAGGATAAAGAACTACGTATGTACGTTGCGTAGACGTTACAGTCGAATATTAATGATGAGTTTACTAACGAAATAATCATATAGAATCTGGCAATGATGTGCTTTGTTGTTTCGACTTTTTCAAGTCCATCAAGGATCTTGGAAAGCAGAAAGCGGCGGAATTTGAAGCCTCGTCGCCCAAGTCATCTTCTTCCAAAAAATGGAACCCAAGGCTATGAACCTTGGAAAAAGAGTTGCCTGTATTACAAATACAAGGCAGGTTACAACCAACGCTGTCCAAAAACTAGTCTACATGCACGATCTTTTGTTTCTCTTTTTTTCATGTTTCCTGATGCCTCATACTGCTGCTGATTTCCCAGTGTTTTCGAGAGTCGAATTTGTCGCTTGTTTCTTGACAGAGTTTTTAATTTATGGCTTGCATTCAATTGCCTACTTCGAAACGTGAGCGTCACATTTAGACGAAATGAGGTTTTCGCGAGTTCCTCTACAGGCATAATACATTATATCGATACTGTAGACGAATCTTTATAACTCTTGTTAAAAACTTTTTTGATGAGATTTATAGGTTTCCAGAAATAGCAGGGTAAGATAAAAAACAGATTGAACAATATTCTTTTTCAATTTTTTTTTATACCGTGGTTGAAAAGTCAAATAAACAATATTCTTTGAATCAATTGGCTTTCTTGGTTTTTTTGAGCTGCTCAGTAGCTTTCGGGGCTTTCGGGGCCTTCTTCACTGCCTTGCCTTTATTGGCTTCCTTGTTCCGTTTCAGCTGCACGATACGCCTCGATTGGATTTGCGCTGCTCTTCTGGCCGCTGACCTTGGGGGCAACTTCACCTGAAAAAAAAAAGTTCATTAGAAATGGAATTTTGGACATGATGAAGACCATGTGCTCATCGTGTTGTTAACATGGTTCTTTATAATCCGAATCACATACCCC
>JABFQM010001682.1:0-19373 GCA_022816865.1 Zelostemma sp. ZL-2020
GCGGGACAGTTACATGTTTTCAAAAAAGCCTCATCTTTTTATTTATTAAGTTTAAATAAAACATGAGTAGCAATCGAATGCATAAAGAAGACAATAAAGAATATTACTGCGCTTTTGTTTCTCAAGTTACTGCCAAACATTCATTTATATTGACAATTGTTGTTAGGTGTCCCGCAATACCCCGTTCTCCCCTAACAAGAGAATTTATGTTCTAGAGCTTGACTTGATGAAAAGCTTTAGAAACTATGTACACAATATTTTATTATACCTCATTTATTTAGTTGAAAGGATGCTAAGTTACAAAATATTACAGTGGTTCCTCGTTTTTGATCAAGTTTCGTCTGAAAACATGATTCAGTTCAGGTTGGGTGAATTGAAAAAAATATTTATAATGCGACATAATTAATTACATTTAATATGCCAGTATAATCTATTCAACAATATCTTCTTCACAAAAAAATGCGCGAGTGGAAAAATGGTTTTTTAGAAGAAAAACTTTTATTTCTTAGCTAATTCGCGTGTTTGGTCATTTCTATTGTTCACGGGACTATTTGCAACAACTTGACCGTGGCGTTTTGAAAAATATTCATTTTCCAAAAAGATACATGCATTTGTTTAAAGAATTTTTGACCGACTTACTAAACAAATGCATGTATCTTTTTGGAAAATGAATATTTTTAAAACGCCGCGGTCAAGTTGTTGCAAAAAAAATTTTTCTTTCAAAAAATTGTCAAAATTGTCAATTGTTCGTTGCGAGCATTTTTGTACAATTTTTTCACTCGTGTATTTTTTCCATGAAGAAGAAGACATTGTTAAATAAATTACACTGGCATATTAAATGTAATTAATTATGTTGCATTATTAAAATTTGTTCCAATTCACCCTTGCATTAAAGTTCAAGAAATTTTAAATACCCTTATAAATATAACAAACAAATAAACAAATAAATTGATAAACTTCTTATCACATTCTTATAAAAAATACAATATAGATTTAAACGAAAACATGAAAAAACTACGTTGAAGTCAAAAATTGGCTTGCCCATGAACAAAAAAGCAAGAGTATTACGGCAGAAAAGCAGTGCCTTTGATGGAACAATAATGAGCAATTTGCGCGTGTCGAATTACCCGATGGTGTGGGTGTTTGTGACTGGCGGTATTGTTAAACGTTGAGATTTGTCTGGGTGTATGCTGACGTGGGATGCACCGTGAAATTCACGGACAATACACACTCCGGCGAACAATGCAGGTATCTTACATCATCATCGACGAGTAGTCAGTTCGATCTGTTAACATGGCAGCTTGTGTACGCAAGCATAATACATACAAGCTCCTATAGTAGCGACAGGAATCATACGCGAAAGCCATAATGCGTCGTCACGGCCACCTCCGTGAAAATGCAGATTCGCGGAGACACTCGGGGCGCCTCTTTAAGAGCATGGTAATACGGTTACTGACGTTCAAGTACACGTCTTCGCTACCTGCACTGTTAATCTCTAAAGATGAATCTTCGCATCTTGTGCACCGGAGAAAAGGCACATCTGTATCAAATTATACTCGTGAAATTGGAATATCTTCTTTTAAATTCAACTCCTTTGGACTTCTTTGGAATAAACAAAACGGACTGTCTGCCGTTGAAAACTTTTCAATTACTTTCTTAATTTTCAGAATTGTTTGGTTTTTTCGCGGGAAAAGCGTTCCAGCAGGGTTTTTATCCGTGCTCGAGAGACCCTTGGGGAAGGTCGAAATTTTCATTCCACCTCGTCAAAGTTTAAAGTAGAATTAAAAAAGGAGAAGCGCAAAAAAATGAAGAAAAGCTCTATTTGCCGGCGGTTGGTTAAAGGAAAATGTTTGTTTATCCATTATCATTATTATGTATGTAATCCAGTTTAATTTCGGCTCGCTTTGGGGGAATGTAATTCCTCGCAATATCAAGTTCATCCACCGAGAATATCCTTACGCGGAGATTAAATTTTCTTCAGTGCTTCAGACCGTGAAAGTCGGCAAGAATTTCTTTGGAGAACTTTTTATGATGAAACTTACTCTTATTATCTGATGCTACATTTAAAATTAATTGTACAATGAAGAGGGAATATTTGCAATTTTTATGAACGAGGAAATTTCTACGGAGCTTTCTACGAATGCGGCGGAATTGCGTATGTTTAATTAATGGCTGTATTAACCGTTGGAGAAGTATTTACCCGATGGGTCGGGAGTCAGAGTTACGCGAAATTAGCAGCTGGCAACTGTTCGAAGTGAGAAGTAGGCCATTACCCTCGCGGTTTACGAGTTGATAAGTTGATCGATGATCCGTTCATGAAATCGCAATTACTTTTTTCTCGCCCTTTGATCTGGTAACGGCGCATTGTTTAATTGCCAATAAAATGAATACAGATAGAGCCTCGTGTAAAAGTACGGTAAAAGTCGGCAAAAGTTTGGAAAAGTTCATTCCGAGCTTACGAGGAGATCGTTCATTATTGCGAGTATTGATTACTTCGGCTAAAATAAAAGCCTCTTTTACTACCCAAGAACATCGTTCAGAATTTCTTTTCTCCTTCCAAGTCTCATTTGGGGTTACATTTTTCAATATCATTTTATTACTCTTGCACGAACATGTTTTTTCCTGATGTTTCCAACTCTTTAAAGAGTTATCTTGAATTTTTCTGTTTATAATTGAAATTTAATATCAATCCATGCATAATTTAAACGGTAAACATATTATTCTCAATTTAAATAAGCCTTCTCAATCACCCAATTGCCTCGCAGATACAGATGATGTTCTACTTTGTACGACTGGCAAAGAAGCGACTGACGAGAATGTTTGCGGTAATACAAGTACGGTATTTGTTGAAAGTAGCAATTTCGACAATGATAGTAATGATGTGATGAAGAGTTTATCGATGACGAATGCGATGACCACTTCGTTGCTCAAGAAAAATTGGTTATTACAAGTAAGTACGTAGACCCGGACTTCAGTCTTGAATCAAGTGCCATTGAATATTTCGTAGGTTACACTGCCATGAAAAGTTTAAAAAAATCCAACTGCCAAATTTGCGAACAGGAATTTCTAGATTAATAATTAACTTTATTAGGTCGATATACATTTTTATGCGCAACATATAAAAAGAACCTACGATTCCTCGATTCATAATTTAGCCATAAACGACCCCTACATAGAAGGTACATTTTTCATAACCGAGGTTTCATGACATTCATACACTAATTTCGTTGCGAAGCAAACTTCAGCGTCACCTTCCGAAATCAAAAATTTTCGACTACAAAATACATAAATTTTCGTTATTCCGTGAACAGAATTGATACGGTTGAGCTAATATCAGTAGTACTTGTTTACGTGTTTCTGATTGGGTCAGTAATACATCACAGATTCTACACACGCGTGTTCTTTGTGTGGCTAATTACGTCAGGGTAACATGATTACAAATACGGTCGAGTTGCTTGAGCTGCCGGATAGTTAGGTTAGCCATCTTGGATTTCGCTCTCGCTGCTACAAACTCAAGACTCGAAACAGTTTGCCGTGATTCAGATTTTAATAATGAGAGATGCAAAATTGATTAAGCTAATATCAATCAACGCGGAAGAGACTTGAAAAACGACGAGTTCGCTGCTAATCACCGTAAATATATATTCGAAATTAGACGTAATCAGGTCAACGTTATCTTTTTCGTTCCGGAGATGTAAGCCATATTCTCGTCTTAAGATAATCCTTTGATCATTTTCTATTTCCACGGGATATTAGCTTAATGAAAATTTCAATGTTTTACATTATTACAAGGTTTAGAAATGCTGGCAATCCACTTTCATTATCGAAGTCTATCGAGAAACGAAATTACTTTAATTTTCAGTGTTTGAAATATGTATCGTCAAAGAATGCTGCGCTATCGTAGGGAATAGATTGAAAATTTTATTATTCACGAGGAATCGGCAGTGAGTTGAAAAATGTACAAAGTGTGGATCAAATTGGATCGAAAGGTTGAGCCTTTTTCTGATCTGATTTAATCTAATCTAGATTTGAAATCAGATCTCGACGTGATTTTATGATGTTTGGTTAAATCTTATCAGATCAGGATTGGCCTTTTCCAGTTTTCTTATACTTCGTTATTATTTGGATTTACTAGATCTTGGCCCTTGATTGATAATTAGGTTAACCTTAATTGAAGCTGGATTTGCGCTGTTCTTGTACAAGGCATAAGGTTGTTTGGAGTTAATTAACTCGCCGGATTAGCTCTACTCATACTGGAGGTACTCATACTAGAGGTACTCATACTGGAAGTACTCATACTGGTAGTACTCATACTGGTGGGTTTCATAGTAGTGATGCTCATACTCATGGGAGTCGTAGGATTACTTGAACTTGTTGAGCCTGAAACTAAACGCGTGTTATTAGATGTAATTACCAGTTTGATTTGGAATCATAATCATGATGTGAATCTTAGAAGTCTTACTTGTGTAATTATCAAATCAAAACCATCAATCTTCAGTTTTCAAGACACGAATCAGATGAATCATGAATCAAGGCAAGAACGTACGATTTTCGTGATTTCTTATCAAGTATCATAAAAGTAATTACGTATATGAACGGCTTGCAATTAATTTACCTGTAGTAGGAGTAGAAGTAGTACTTGTAGTCATAGTCAGCTTGTCTCCGATCAGAATTTGAGAGATGCACTTTAACAGCGAAGTTTTCAGGCGATGAATCCGCAATAAAGGGTAACCGTTCTCTTGCAACTTCTGGACTTCTTCTCTGTGGTTTTCGCACGAGTTCGTCGGTTGCGGAAATAAATTAAAACCCATACCATAGCATTGAAAAACTAAGCCAATAAGTACTGTTGCCGTTAATGCCTTCATGCTTCTTCGAGGAATGAACCAAGTGCAACGGTACTTCACAGAGAAACTGTGATGTGATACCATTTTCGTGTCTTATATACGCGTCATTGCAAATCTGTTTAAGTGCGGATGCACGTGAAAGAACGAAGCCGATTTTTCTATTGATTATTGCACGTCGCATTCATTAAAAACGTCATACTTTTCTGCGCCTACAACGCTGTATCTTATCTTTTATTTTACGATTCTTTCTCATTGTTTTTCGCTTTTACATGTAATGTACATTGCAGATATTTTTAATGAGTTTTCACTTGTTTGATTCGCATGTTACGAGAGTTTTTTTGTACGAGTCTTTTTTTCTTGACCTCTTTAGATTAGGAGCGCTTCATTATTTTTCTTCGTTTTATTATTATCAGAGATTCTTTTACAATTTTTTATGTATGGGTCAAACCAAAATGTACAACTTCTGATTGATAATTGGCAAATTAGCAGTCATTGTTTGTGGATGGCATGGAAGTAATTTAAATTCAGCACAGAAATAAAAATGGAAAATTTCTTTGGGATATCGCGTGGATTCTTGAAAATGTGTGGCGCAACAATAAAAAAAATCGCACTACTCTTTCGCAATTTTTCAAGTTCTTTAGGAAAAAAATTAAATAATGACGAGACGTTTGCTTTGACAGGAAAAAAGAATTACAAAGAACGCATGGAAATTCGTAGCCGGCTATTGTTTAAGAAAATACGGCTTTAGATGAATACATCTTTTGGTCAAATTTGTGTCACGGACAAATTTAAGCATACATCATTTAAATGACTAATTTTTTTGCAATTCACTGTACAGCGCTAATTGATTGTGGCAACACAGATTTATTTCAAAATTAGATGAATGTTTTACAAAACGTCGAGAACATTTATTACATTTTATATTCGACGAAAAATATGACTCAAATGAGAAAGTCGAGCTTTCAGTAAAAAGCAAAGTTTTTATTCGCGATAAAAAAGTGAATCAAAGAATAAAAATAATGATGTGTTAAAGTAATGAACACCAGGTTTGTTGCGTTTGGCGAATGTTTTTATTTGCGGAGCGATACAGTTTGTTTTCCGTTCATATAATGGAAGTTTGGTTATTTGATTATAAAAATATAGAAAAGCTCAGAGTTTGTTGCTCTGTTGATTCGGTTAGTCGGTTAGTTGAGCCGCATCGAAGCAATCCGTCATATCAACAATCTGCAACATGACAAATTCCGAATTAAAACATACATTCAAAAAACAAATATCGAACGATTTTTCTTCTGTCATGGGTGAAATTTTTATGAAATATCTACAAAGTGTCGAAATTAAAAGATGACTATTTTTCGATCGCCATTCAATGCTACGAATTATTATTCGTTACTTTTATGATTATTGCGTACCTTGTGAATTTTGTAAACTCTAAATCTCAGGTTCACATTTTTAAGCACATTTTTCTCAGTTTATGTTTCAACGGCTCAATCGTATTTTTCAATGTTTCTAGAGACGAAATGTAAGTGTTCAAACTCTGGAGAATTCGACAACCCAAAAAATATGTTTGTTTGTACTCCGATTCATAAGACACCCTAAAAATGCACCGATGAACACCCCATGTCTTACCATGTGCAGCAATGTTCAGTAAACATGTCATTAGTGGAACTGCTTTCTTCGGTACTCGCGTTGTAGCTACTCTTGTCGCTCTTTTTCGTCTTGATTCTGTTTCGTTACCGGTTGTTGGTAATTTTTCTCCGCCTTTTGTTGCTAACGAAGTATTACTTGGCAGATTGTTGTTGCTTGGCTCAGGGTTGCTCACCGGCTGATTTGAAGGTCTTTCAAAGGTCTCTGGTCTATCATATACTCCCGAAATAAGAGCATACGTTAAGGCATTTATGTCCACGTTTTTGTTCTGATTTGTGCAATTCCTAATCTTATCTTCAATGGAAGGTTCTGAAAAAAGAAAAATGATACATTCGAGTAACTAGTACGGATATTTTGACTTGTAATTCATAAAAATGTTCCAAATTACTTGAATCCTCGCATCCAAATATTGAGCCGAAAATATCATCGCATCCTTCCGAACTGCGTTCATCATCGGAAAGCCAAAAAAAGGAATGGCATTCTCGTAGAACAAAACTCAAGAGACAAATGCACATAAATGTCTTCATTTTGCGCCGTAGTTGCACACTGTTTCAGCGCAAAGTGAAGAACCTCCTATTAATATTACCCTAGCATTGCGCAACTCACGTGTATTTGCATAATTGAATGTTCTTTTATGATTAGAATGACATAATTATTCTTCGCACTGAATAGTATTGTTTGAAATGCATACTATGCACAATCATATCTCGGAATGCCATACTTTACTTAGCTGGAAAATTTTTACGCGACCTCATTGTTTCGGAGACGTAATCGTGCTCGAAACATTATTTTCAGCAATTTTTTTCATGTTAATTAAACATTAAACGTTTTTAGTTTTTGCGGCTCACAAATTAGGTTTGAAAAATCCTTCCATTGAACATGATTATTCCGAAGTTGCATTAAAAACTGGTTTGGGTTCGCTGGAGTCTTGTCGAATAATCGAGGATCTCATGTTTTTGTTTAAACTTTATCGTAATCAAATTGATTGTGATTACTTGAATGAACTTTTCGTCGAACCTGCAAAGAATTACCACACCAGAACTGATAATTTGTTTAAAATATATTTTTACTCAACGAATTACGGGTATAAGACTAGGGAGACTAGGGAATTAAAATCTTACGGCCCATTTACTAAATTCATCTATATCGGTTTTTAAGAAACACATCAAAGAATTCATTCTACGCTATGTTTGATTGATGTTTTTCTCAATATTCTTAATATTAACTGAATTTTCCTTTGTTATTCTTGGTAGGCGCATCAAAGAATCGATTATTGTTTTTATATAAAAATATCTATCCGAATTATGAGAAAAATTGTTAGCATCTTCACTGCGGTGTTGTATTCACTCGTCGTTATTATTTTTTGTATTTGGGCCAATGGCCCAAATTCGATGGTCTCTTATTCCATCAGGAAGTCTTGTTTTTGCTGTAGTAACAATGGTATTTGAGGAAAGATCGAGAAGGATAATGAATTATGGCCTACGAATGTATTCATATCAATTTTATTAGAGAAATTTTTCCCTGTTAATATTTGGCACGTCACAATATCGAGGCGAAAATGTTACATGTTAGTTTTAGTGCTTGGGAAACTTTGCTAAATTATACTCTCGCAGGTTTGTTCTCTACAAATATGATGTTCGATGAAAGAACTTTATTGGATAGTTAACCGGGTAAAGACCTCGGCGTGTAATGAATCCGTTACGAAATAGCGAGGAAGTTCGGTAAAGTCAAAGTAGGGCTTATAAAAACCCTTATTCTAAGGGTAGAAAGGGAGAAAATGTCATGGGTCGTCAACTGTTCAATTTGATTGTAAGATTTATGCCGTCATAGTTAGGGCGATCAATTTTTGAACGCTGTTTTTCAGACTAATTTCGAAGTCGTTGGCATGGAAAAATGTTGATTGAGTCGCTTGTATTTTGCGTCGCTCGTAGAAAATGTGCTATTGAATCTCAATGGTAATTCGATCGAATGCAATGGAAACTACTTAGAACGAATGGTAAAATTGATGGGAATTGTTTCGCTGTTCAGACTTAAAGAAAATGCTGTTTTCCATTCCAAAAAATTTTCGTGAATCGAGTTCTCATTTGTTAATCAATAAATACATTTTTTTTTTAAGCGGTTGCTTAATGAAACAGGGTTTCGAAGGGAAAACTTTTTTGTAGGTGTTTGAAGGTGTTTACTGGCAAGAAATCAATTACCGTGTAATCAAATCTCAGTAAACGAAGATTGCAATATTTCCGTAAACTCAAAGGTCTTAAAAACCGATAAATTCTTTCAAGTATTCAAAAGTTAATGGTAGAATGAAAGGCTATTCAATGGAAAACCGAATGATGGTAGTATAAATAAAACTTTTTACCATCCCTTTTCTAGTTGTAATCGTACCATTAACCCTCAACGCGAATTCAATGATGGAAGACCAATAAAAAATGTCTGCGTAGTTTCTGCCCTTATTTTCGTAGTTCAAGTCGTCATCATTGTTGGTGTTTCAGGTTTTTTTGTTGAATCGTTGATGTCATTGCAAATGATGTTAATTTAGCCGTTTCCGTTATTTGCATTGTCGCAGACGCTGCTGTTAATTGCATCGCTTCTGTTGTCGGTGTAGTCATAGATGCAGTTGTTGATTACATCGCTACTGAGTTGTTGTCGGTGTTGTCATTGATGCTGTTGTTGATTGAATCGATACCCTCGTTATCTGTCTTTTCTCCATTGTTGTTGGCTCTACGGTTGCAGGACGAGAAACTGAACCGTAATTCATGATTACAATTAACTATGGTCCTGATATCACCCATTTTTCTTAACAAATGCCGTGTTCTTTTTATGCACTTCATGTGTTATATCACGTAACGTCATCTCTGACTGTATACCCCCAGATAATCTCTTCCAAATCATGAATAATTAATTTTGCTTCTGCAACATTCACCTTGATTGTTCCCGCTTCACCAATGATAAAAATGATAGCAATTTTTACGACACTCGTAAAAACAGGCTAGATCTTCAGATCTGAAATCATCTACGCGATCTGACAATATTTGGTTTCATCTTGCAAGATCAATTAAGATTAATGACCACTAATTACCGAATTTACAGTTTGATCTGATCAGATCCAACCGTTCTGATCAGATATAATTATAATCAATGCAGGAATCTTTCTTTCAACATTCGAGCATCCACAACGATATCATGTCGATGTTCTCTACTTTAGCTTCTTTCTTTTCCAAAACTTTTAATTGCCATTGTTTCTCCCTGCATGTATCTTCGGCTACGGTTTCATCATAATCATCGTTAAACTTGAATAGATTCATACGCATTGGCTCGAGACAGAAGCGATAAGAATGAGATAAGGTAGAATCTTCATGTTATTTCGAACTGAACGAGCTTAAGCATCAAAACTCAGGTTTTAAAATAAATTTTTGACTGTTACCGTAATGTAAACCTCGGAATCTAAGCAAGCTAGACTATCTTTTATTTGTAGAGCTTTACCCTAGTGTTGCTTTTAACTTGTTTATTTCATGGGACTTGATTTATTTGTCAAAGATAATAATTGTTGGTAAGAAGACAATTTATTCTTCTGATTATTTGAATTGAACGTTCTGAAAAATCACGAGTGAAGAAATTAATCACCATACAGTTTTTTTCGAACATAAAATCGGAAGGTGTTAATTGCAAATTTAAAAAAATCTGTAAGAGATTTATCATGCAGATACGTAGACGCCTCGTAGAACGGGGTCATCAATACGTGGGTGATTGTGATGGCCATATAATTTTTTATGGGAGTTCCCGGACAAAAACCTACTTTTCAACGATCGTAAATTCACTTAAAAAATCCTAAAAACAATTATTTCAAAGCTTCCAATTGATATGGATTTTCCTGAAATACCGAACTTCAACTGTCTTCTAACCAACTTTTTTTTATCTCCGTGTCAACATGAAAAATGGTTAAAATAATGCGCAATGCGCTCCATTTTGGAACTATTTTTTCGTGATCATGCAAAAAACATGTGTGGTAAAAAAAATTTGTCCTGAAACAGGAATCAATTCCGGTACACTGTTTTTCGTAAAAATCTTTATTAGGGCTATGTGTACATTTGTGTCTTATGTTTATACGTCGGTTATCCAGGTATAGATGTCATACCATATGATAGGATAATGAGCATTTGCAAACTTAACTGATGATTATAATTCTTGGCATCATTATGTATCATATGCATATTACTTCGAGTGATTAATTGGTTATAAATGAAATTACATAGGAACATTACGTCATGGGTCCAAACGACTAACATGGCTTACATGGTAATGTTGTTGATAAATGAATATTGGTGAACTTCCAAATGCAGTTTTAACGAATTAATTAACTTATAGGCCATACATATATGTTCCATTTTTATATGTTTCGCAAATTTTTATGGTCCTGGCGGCTTAGGTGTTGTCGTAGTTGTCGTAGTAGTTGTCGGAGCAGCTGCCGGACCAGCTGCCATTGGACCAGGTGTCATCATCATAGGCTCTGCACAACATACAATAATTCACGATTAAAAAAATGTAATGAATTTGTGCCACATTTGTGTTATCTGTAACAATCTACAGTCGAATTAGGAAAAGAAGTACGTTACAGATGCGGTGTGTTTCTAATGCACTTCATATCACTTATTATCTTATCTGCCCGTCTATTTTAAACGGTGAATAAGTTACTTTGCTTTCGTAACGTTTACCCCAATAGATTAGTTCACAGAAAAATTGTGTTTTTTCTGTTTAAAAACACAGTTGAAATTATTTGATGATGAAATGTTCAAAAAAGTAGCGTAGAGTGCATACCCAATTAGCGGTAATTAATTGAAAGTCGAGAAAAATGCAAATGTTGTTACGTGCTCGAAAATGCCACACGATTGGTCGGAGCGTTCGTGACGTCAGTATGCACGTTCCAAGTTGACGTATCGATGTTTTTGCACTGCGCGTACATTATTTCATGTGTTTTTTGGGGATCGTGTGATTTCAAGGATGAGATAAGCCAGGAAGGATTTGTCAAAGTACAAGTGGATAATCTGCCGAAAATTAGGGATACAATGGTGACGGATTTTTTGCAAAAATAATCCCGAACAAATTTAACGAGTTGACAAATTACAATTTATTTGAATCGCCAAAATCTTGACTCTTGTGAAGTTAGCAAGGGAATCATCGAAAAAGGTGCAAAAAGTTAGAGTTCTGAAATGCAAGCAAAGAGTTCTAGAGTTCCTGATGTGATTTTTTAATAGTTCTGGCGAATTAGAGCATTTAAAAAAATTCAACCGCTAATTTCACGCAGCAAGCTTTCTTTCCCGAAAAATAGTTCTGACCATGTTTTTCAACGAAAAAACAAGAGTTCCAGAGTTCCTGATCAACTTTTTCGAGAGCTCCGCAAAATTCGAAAAGTTATAAACAAATTAAACATATCGATTTTCGAAAAAGTAGGTTCAAATGAGTTCTGAATAGACTTTTGGATAGCGAACGAAAAGTTCTAAAGATATTTCTAATGCAATTTTTCTGTAAGACTGAAAACTTTCTTGATATTGAAAAAAATAGATTTCGTTTTAGAAGAATTTCAAAGCTTTTCGAAAGAAAGATTAAAATTATCATAATTCAGTTCTTAACAGAGTTCTGGATAGCAAACGAAGAGTTCTGAAGATATTTTCAATAAAAGGTGCAAAAAATTATTGTCATGGAAAATGTATCGATTGTAGTGTTACAAATTCTGATTTTTAACGAAGAAATAGTACTTACCGGGGCACATTATGGATTTTCCCAACAATTTTAGTTTCTGTAAACATTCGATAATCGGCAGTGGCACCATGTCGATGTCGTCTTTTTGGATTTTCGTGGTCGCTAATTGCAATAATTCAAGTGCTTTTTCCTGACAGAAGTTGTTAGGGTCGTTCTCATAATCCCCATAGTCGAACAAAAGGAAACCGTGACATTCGCTCAAGACAAACGCGGTAAGTACAAAGTACGCTAAAAATTTCATGTTGCCCGGAGATGAACAAGCTTACAAGACGAAACCCGGCATTTGACAGAAACTCTCGGCTGTTGCCTTTATAAGCTTCGGAATTCAAACCAGTCATGGCTATCTTTTATTTGTATAGTTCCGCATCAGTGTTATGACGACCGAATCCAGTTCTTTCGAAATGTAACCGAGGTCGATACCCAAATATTCTCCAGCTTTATTTGATTGCGCTAAATAGTTAATCACACATTGTTTAGAAGTTTTGTGATGAATTTAATGTTGCTGAAAGTTTATCATAGATCGAGTAAATCTGTGAGGGAACGTGACTTGACGAATTATCTCGTTCTTAGAGTAATGATTAGTGACATTTAGCCGTAACGCGGTAAATTCTCAACAACTCAATTATGTAAGCCCTGATTATACATCATTGTTGGCAAAACTTTTGCGAGCAACAGATTCTGCTCCGCAGTGAAATCCTTCCGGGATTCAAAAATCGATTCGTCGTTTTTCCGGCTTCATTCCAGTAAATTTTATCATTTTATTATCTGTGAGTGTTACTTCAATATTTAAATACCTCGATTATTAGATAACGTTAATGAATCGCGATGGAGAAATATCGGAAGAAAAAAATGTAAAAACAATCGAATCGTGTGAAATGAAACTTTATATAGAAATTTCATTGCTTCTGTAGTTCTAATTTGACAGTCGAAATAAAATATTCTAGTTCGATTGTTCTTGAAATACATCAGACCTAATAAAAAATTGATAAAAATCTTATATACAAGAGTATTTCGTAACTCTAATATGCTTTGAATTCGTTGTTACGGTTTGTCGATGGAAAAGAGAAAAAGAGGTACGCCCCTTTGATGTTTGCTTATGCACCCTGCACAGACGGCATTTCGATTTTAAGACTTCGTTTCGCAGGAGCTATTGTAATTCAGAAGCAATGGGAATAGATTTTGGAGTGAAGGAGAGCGCAAGAAAGCATCGCAAAAAAGATAAACGGGATAAAGAAGGAAGTAAGATCGATATCCATGACCCCAATGCGTTCGAACTTTTCTCACAGAAATTTAATGTTCTTGCAAAGTGGTCCAGTGTTTGAATTTCCGATGTAATTGAGATGAATTTCTCTTCTTCATCGTTTCCTTTGGTACTCACCGTCGACAGACTTAGAGTATCGGCAAAAAGTCACGCTTCCAAGGGATTGAATCGTTTTTGTATCGGCCAATTATTTCTTCTAATTTTATTGAAATTAAAGAGTGAGATTCTTCGGTTTTCGGGCATGAAAAAAATAACAAGAAATACGACAAATATCATAAGGATAATTTATTTACAAGAGTAAAACACTATGTACAATAATTCGTTGAGAACAATGAGTACGAAATGAAATAGGAGGAACACATTGGGATTAGTCGCTTTTCCTTTTATTCGATAAAAACAAAAGTTGCTTTGATCGATGGTACACTCGGAGCACACAAACGCGCGCAGCGCACAGTTGACAACTTGTAAATTTGACGAAGAAACAATGAAAACCGAAAAGTCGGATGTAGAACCGACACCTACACAAAGTCCGGTAAAAAACGAAGGAGAAACGCATACAAGTCGCCGTCTGTGCGAATGTACGAGTCTCGCAAAACATTCATTCTCTTCTACTACTTTGTCGTCTGTATTAACATTTACATTTGTAAAAAGTACATTCGCGTTTAGTTGCAGAAGGGTACAGTACAATTAACAACCATGATTCGCAGTCGCTGCGAAGACTGTTTCTTCCGGCTTGGTTTATGTAATTATTTTATTTTTACATCGTGACGACACACAGTTTACATCTTAACACCTTGTACCTCTATGTCTTTTTATTCTTCCCCCTTATCCTTCAACGTCTTCCTCGAGCGTGCCAAAGTCTAATTTTGCAAAGAGGTTTCGTTTCGTTGTGTAACGAGACAACTGGCCAACGCTCGGTTATCGCGCTGGAAAGTTCCATCCTCTTTCATCTCAATAAGAACAGAAAAGTCTGTTGAGAGTCACTTAAACTACGAGCTTGTCTTTCGATTTTCTCCCCGCTTCATCTTTGTTTTTCGCTTCACCTTACGATTGTTTCTTCCGTCGTGCATTTGGGACGGAAAAAATCTTGTTTCCGTTGCTTACACCTTTTTTCCGAACGATCATTGTTCTTCGCTGAAGATGGCCGACAAAACATGCGCGAGTGAAGGATTTTACTTCTGAAAAAGGAGGATTTCACTGTAAATTATTTGTACATCACTTCAATGCTGCCGCCGGTTATATTTTCAGAGTTGTTGGGTACTTTTTCAAACACGTTTCAACTCGCGTATTTTGCTTAAGCCTCGCAGTGATTAACTAAATGAATTTATGGAGATGTTCTGTATTTGTTACGGCACGAAACAGAGTTTGAACAACAACTTGTTTGGCTGAAATTTGCTCAGGTCGGCGTTTATATCATATAATCATGTTTGCGCCATTGAAAATGTTTAATGGAAATATTATAAATTTGAGCAAATATGTTAGTAGCTCAAACTTGATTACACAATGCAACGAATCGTAATTAGTTATGAACAAATCATTTATGAATCATTAACAAACTTCACCAACAGCATTATTTATGCAAACTTTGAATTAACGCATTGATGTGATTAAAACAATTTGAAAATTTGATCATTTAAAATGCGGTGTTTCAATGTAGCAACGTTTGGATAATGAATTGATAAATTTGATAACGTCACAAGTGGCAATGTATGTCAACTTAAGTCGATAAGTTTCGTCGCTGTCTGATAAAAAAGTAACGAACGTCAAATATCGATGAACATTTAATGCAGCCAGGAAAATTTGATTCGCTTTTCCCGATATAAAATACAAAGATCGCTTTCCAGCAGCGGAAATTACGATCTCGGGCTCATATTTCCCGAGTTCATTCTCGACACGGCCAATTATTGGCGATACATCGTATCGAATTAATTAAGACTTTTCCAACCGAGAACGTAAGCACGCAGTCTATAAAGTAAACACGGGTTTACTATGGGAAGTAATTCTGTTTTCCAAAATCAGATTAGGCAAACAAAGCTTTATGTAAATTTAATTTTGGTTGTGCAGCTCTCCTAGTCCAAATATCAACTTAATTACAGCGGCAGATTAAGCGGAAAATCGTGAATCGTTGAGAGAGAGAACTTTTGCTTTCCAGTCTTCGAAAACTCATCCTTTTGTACTTGAGAAATGGTAATGTTTCAATTGAATTGTTTCTTTATTCACTTGGAATCTTTAGGAAAAAATCAGCGGAATGAAATTGCGATTTAAAAGTTTTGGAAGAACGCTCGAACGGAAACCAAATCAATAAACAAATCACACAATTAATTATCAAGCTGTAAACAACGTCATAAATTAAAAAATAAAAACTTTCTCCAGACCGATCAGACCTTCGCCGAAAATAATCTAGAAATAGGTAAAAACACATCTTAACTTTCTCTTTTCCGTCCGCAACTTTCGAATCGGTCCCTTTGTCGCCAGGGTTGGCGCCGGGAAAAAATTCGCCCCTGCCTTCAACTTACGGTGTTTTTAAAACTCACAGATTTTGTAGATTTTGAGTTGCTCTTTCGATCGGATTGAGAAAAAATATCGTTTACCGTCTAGTTATCGAAATAATGGAAATATTGTGATGCAGTGTTCGCATAGAGGTTGTGGCGTTCCGTGGTAGACGCACGGTTGTTTCGAAATTTCACCTCTTTAGAAATTTACTATCTCTTTGAAAAACCACAGATTAAATCTTGAGAATGTCCGAAACATGTTACCGGTGAAAAATGTTCACTTCACCGTCCAGTTTCTGCTGTATTTTTCCAAAAAAATTGTATTCTTTCAAAAGAAATTTTCTATCGACGACACGCGCATGCGCGGTTTGAGAACGCTGCGAACTGTCAACGCTGCAGTCAGCTGTTCCGGGCGATAGTTTAATTTGACACTTGCCGCGATGTATTGTGATTCCGAATTATAATAGTAAAAATCCTTAATAACGACAAAATGTCGAAATGCAAAAAATTGAACCATTGGCATATCTTTCATATTGGACATAGATCGCCTCTACAACACAGCGATGCCAGATCTCGCGATGCATATATCGTTGAAGTCAAAGGTGTGATTGTAATAATGAAGTAATTTCCAATAACAGCATTATCTCGTTATTTCTTCGAGACCAATCGCACAATGAAACTATTTCACAAATTTCCATTATATAACAACATTATTTCATTCAAATTAAAATACAACAAGTCGCTTGATTAGGGATTTCACGGATTTTCTACCTTAAGGCCAGTGTAAGGTTATGTGCCTGTTCGATAAAGGTCTAAGGTGTCTAAATTTTGCACGAATTGGAAGTTTTTGGTACTGAGACAAAGTTTGGTTAATTTACTATCGGAAATCTTGGAATTTGAAACTTGAATTTGAATTTCCTGAAAAATAATCGCTTTTTTGTGAGGTATGTCGACAGCCCCCTCCCTAAGGTTAGTCCGATTTTCTCCGTAACCCTATTAGTGCACAGCACTGACCCAATTAAATGCAGCTTTGCCAACAACGCTGCAGTTTAGTGTAGTTTCACTTGGCACTTCGGGTTTCCACTTTATTTCCCTTAACTCGCGCGACGCCAATATCAACAAGCTGGCCGCCATCACGCGCGACATTTGAGGCGTATGGTACGCGCGAACTTATTTTCCGTTCAAACTTTTTCATAAAAATAAGTACTCATACTCGTAATCGACTGTGAACACATAGTATGTTGAACATAAAACATGAAAACATCCATTTTTACGAACTTCTGTTCAGAATTGAATTTTATATTCGACATAAAGGGGCGGCTTGGCCTTCGATGAGACATTTACCTTATCATTTATGTTCAATTCAGATCAGTGACTCTTAAAAAATGTAATAATTTGTACATGGCACAAAACGCGCAGAACACGAATTTGCAGGAAAATGGTCTTTTTGTTGGTTGGAATAAAAAACATTCGTTAGTAACTCTGAAGTTACACTTGATGAAAATGTTTGAAGAGTATACACACGCGACACTTTATTCAAAGACAGGCGGAAGCTTTCAGAAGAAGCAGATGAGAAAGTCTCCTGTTGTGTCAAAAGATTTACTGATTGTGAAGCTTTTTCTTTTCCCAAAATAAATAGGACAGTCGTATCACTTTCCGCTTTACGTTGTGTCTGTTCGAGGATGGTGTTGACCCATGGTCAAGAATCGGCCAAGATCGATCGATAGTCATGCCGGAAGTCGGACAGTGGCGAAACGGAGTCTTCGTGTGCACGATTCGTAGGGACATTATGCTCTATTGATTCGAAATATCATACCGCGTTGTACAGAATAAAGGATGATGCAGGAAATATGAGTTTTCAGATTTAGCTAAATAACGAAAATTGCTGTAATTAAATATTTTTCCTATTTCTGGATAAAATGACTCTGGAGTTGAACGCTACGTAAAGATTATAACTTTCCTTTTCAATTTCAAAGCCAATTTAATGTGTACTTGGTCATGTTCTATTAAATTTAGTTCTTTTCTTTACGAGTAACATTTTATAATTCGCACAGCTTGGAATCCTCATAAAACGGAAGCTCAAAAGATACACTATAAGAGTATTAGAGTATTAAATGATTTATAAACCGGAAATATGATTTCATTCGTAAAACTACGACGTGTACATAATTAAACGTATGAAATTGTGAGAACGCAATTTCGTCCTCGCTTCGTCCTTTTTTTACTGAGAAGATCAAGTCAAAATCGGAAATAACAGTTTCAGTGTCGTTTTCTTTAAGGTCGAAATAACTTTATAACCACAACAATTTCATTCAGAACATTGTTACAACATTGAGTGAGACCAACGTAAAGTTTCGACGATATAATTTAAATCGGTTTAACGAATGACTGCCGTAAAAAGTTCTTGGGGTGATTCTTACGCTCACGCTATCGTCATTAGCGGCTGAAATATCAGATCCGACGAAAGGTTATTACTACTGCGTTTGAGTTAACTGGATCTAGAAGGTAAGGCTTTATTTTCGTGCTTACGCAATTCTTTGCCATTGTTAGTCCGTAGTTAAAAATCCACTTGGAATCGGCAACAATTAAAATCTAGGAAGCTTCGAGAAAGCAAATGAGTGGGACTTCTAATATTTGTGGAAAGGTTACTGTTTTTTTGGAAGTTCAATTTGTCATTTCATGGGTCATACTTCACACACCGTTATTAGTCAAGTCTGAATGGATTTGTGGACTCTCGGTGGTATCCGCTGAATAGAGAAGACCACCGAAGTTACTGGCATATCCCAACCAGCCAACCAGCACGTGTCTAATGTGAATCAAACCCCGTACGTAGATGTAGCAAGCGGCTTTATGAATATTTTAGTCTGACCCAGATTGTCCTCGAAACAGGAGAGCACCTTCTACTTCTTGCGCTTGTATGATAGTCAGATACATCGAGTATCTGTTTTCAACGATGAGATGTAGGAATTTTGTCAGCGCGATACCTTGCATATTTTCTCAAAGCTTGATCAGCGCACAAACGCATACAAAGCCAGAGTTTAAATTTCACTGAACGTGGCTGCTTCTAGGATTCATCAATTCTTTACTCGTTACCAGTCAATGGAACTTTTAATGAATTACGACGGTCGAGCGTGATACGACGAAGGACTCCAATTAGCTATCAATGATTGAGACCACACTCGAGAACTGAATGGGCTTACGAAATGAGCTCTCTACGATTTTGGCAAGCGAATTGTTTGTTTTCCTGTCAAGGTCATCGTCCTAGAACGTCGCGTGAATGTGCGCACGCAAAATAATATCGTCGTAAACCAGATTGGAGTCGTTTCTTTGCCTCGGTCAACTGTTTCATTGAGCGCCGCATTTTGGCTGGCTTCCAGG
>JABFQM010001683.1:0-19358 GCA_022816865.1 Zelostemma sp. ZL-2020
TTTAAACAAATGCATGTATCTTTTTGGCAAATGAATATTTTTCAAAACGCCACGGTCAAGTTGTTGCAAATAGTCCCGTGAACAATATAAATAATCGAACATGCAAATTGGCTAAGAAATAAACATTTTTCTTTTAAAAAACTGTTAAAATTTTCAATTGTTCGTTACGAGCATTTTTGCACAATTTTTTCAGTCGCTTATTTTTTTTTCGTGAAGAAGAAGATGTTGTTAAATAAATTATACTGGCATATTAAATGTAATTAATGACGTTGCGTTATAAATATTTTTTCACCCTTGCATTAAAGTATCGATCCACCTTAAGAGTATTAAAAATTCGTTAGATCAGTTTCTTGGAAAATAAATTCAATTATTTATATGTTGAGTTTGATATTTCCTGCATGTTTCATTTATACTTTTCAATTTATGGAAGATAATTACTATTTCATAATTAAACAACATTTTCTCCCAGACGCAGGTACATCTAGATTTGAAATGATAAAATATTTCGTTCTCATTCCAAGAGGTAGAATGCGTTTTTTCCGGAACCCTCAATTTTTCAAAACGGAAGATGAGCAATGTAAAGAAACTAACATGAAAGAGTTCTGAGCAATAACAACACCGAAGCAGCGAAAAGTCTCAAGGAATTCATAAACCAAGTTATATGAATTGATGTTATGAGCATCAAAGTACGAAATAAGAAAAAGGGTCTTACTCAATTTTTGTAATTGACCATTTCCGTCATGCAAAATTTTATGAATCGGTACGCAGGCTCATAAAATTATAGGATAATTAATCAGAAAAAATGTTCCGCTAATAGAACATAGTTAATTGTAAACGAAAAATGTTTCCGAATATTTCATCATTAACGTATTCTATATACTTACATCCCTGATTTTTTTTCGTTGAAAATTAATAAATTACTCTGCCAGAAAAAGTCGTTAAATGCTGATTTATGTTTTTACTTTCACTCGCTTATTTTCCAACTTGTTTTGATGAATTTCGGTCGTTTTTTGACGCTCTTCGCGTTTCTTATTTTTGAGGGTATTCTCACTTTCATTTACTTTAGTCTTACTTTTTTCTACTTTCACTCTCTTTATTAATTCTCGTTTTTATTTACTCCGTTATAACGATGTTTTCCACCTATTTTTTCAAGCCAGTTTCACGAAGACAAAAAACTGTTCTCTCAATTATTTCACAGTTAATAAAGTAACGTTCAGTACTGAAAAAGCGACAAGTACAAAAGCATCATTTGAAACTTTTACTTCTTAACCAAGAAGGAAAAAAAATCAAACAAATGTGTCGAATGCATACATATGAATTAGCATACTGTAGAAAGCGATTCTCAAGTCTTTTGGAGAGAGCATTATTGGGGAGATAATAAAAACGTGACGACATAATAAAAAACATCCATAAAATAGCATGATGGACAGTAAAAGTAGTAATCTTCGAAATTGAGACTTTGGGTATCGAACGATGAAAAAAGACAGGCGGATCAAATTAGAGATAGTTGTCAAGTTGTCGTGAAAGATCTTTATCGAACAGGCAGACATTAGACTTCCCTCGAGTTTTGTTCGCTTTGTTCATTAAATATACAGCACATTTTTTTGGTATCGTTGAAGTTTTTTGAGATGCCCCAGTTTTGTTCCCGGCATAGATTGCAAGATTCTAATTTTTTAAATTGGAAAAATGCATTTCCATCGAGTTATTGGAGTAGAGAGAACAAAAAAGTATTTGCTTCTTTCCAAGTTATTCGCGGAAGAAATCATAGATTTCCGACAAAAAAGAAAGGTTAATTACATTATCATGCTGGAAGGCAAGTTATGGGGGTGCGCTAAAAGGCGAACTCGAAAGAGTCAAATCCACTGTCTGCTACATTTCATTTCATTCTCATTTCTCGCGTCCCTTTACCCCTTCACCCTCCCCAATGGAATCGCGAGCACGTTTTCCAATTCACATTGCAGCGAAATGGAATCTGAGTTTCAGTGGAAACTAAGTCATGATATCTACTCCGACAATGTAAAATGCTCTCCAGGTATTTGTCCATTGCGTACACAAGATATTAAACTTTCCTCCGGAAAGCGGCAAAAAGTATTTCTTGTTATCTCTATTTTCATCACAAGTATATACCATTCGAGCATGCGATGCATAATGCATTAGCGCTCTCTTACTTTTTATACAAATTTCATCAACTTTTACAATGAGCTATTATAAAAAGCAACCCCATAAAATTACGGAAAACTTTTAAACGGCTGCGTTTAAATATGCAAACGATGAATTTCAGCAGTATTATGTCTTTGAGAACTCGTAACTGTTAAATATTGCTTGTATTCAACGTTTTCGAGAGTAAATACAAGTACGCAAATGACCTGTGTAAAGATTTATTCCCTCTCGAGAACTTCCTTTTGAAAAGAAAGCTGCGATTCTACCATTTAAAGACTAATTTTTGGAACAAATTCATTCGAATGTAACGAGTCATATTCTATACCGTCTGAAGTGGCTTCTTTTTTCGCTCAAATAATACAAGTCTGTCACTTGCTTTTATACTTACGGAGATTCTATGGAAAATCCGTTAAATTTATTTGTGGCTACGAAATGATTTCCATTCATGATCTTCTCTCAATTCATGGACAAATATTTGTTATGAATCAGCTCAGAGTTTGGCGCATGCTGGCGGTATTTCCAATCGTGAAAAGTGCCAAAGTGGGGCAAATACAACATTGACATAACTCAAGCACGCGCAAATAATGCGGAAGGCTGTTCGCGTGCGGGAGACAAGTTGCGTGAAAAATTGAGCGTTTGAAGGCGCAGAAAAACGAAAATAGTCTCGCGAATTATCGCGATCGTCGGTCGCAGGAGTTCGGCGACGCTTTTATTTACGGTTAACCGTAAATTTACGTCTGATCCAAATGCCACTGGCTCTTTATTATCAAGTGGGTGACGAACATTTTTATCTTGAAAAAAAGTTTCCGAATAACTGGAGTTGCGAGGTACTTTCTTTTCCGAACGTGATAGACACTAGATGGCTACCGCTCTCGGAAATTCGAAATATTGTGAATGATTGACCCAATTTAAATATCCCGTAAGACAAGAGAAAATAAGAAAAGCAATATTTCCAGTTGAAATCACGCGCACAATCATAAAATTTTTCCCCGAAGCAGCGATTTCTCGATGAGAAATAAAGAATGAAATAGGGTTCTTTTTTTTCTCGTGATAGTTGGGAGCGTAACAGCGAACGGAAATCTTTACAGTTTCATATGCTCGTTGCAGCTAGACAGTAACTGCGTAATATTCTACATACTCGGCCACTTTTACGATTTGGTCAGGAATAAAGTAAGTCGTAATAACACGCCTTCTTGTTACGGTTAGTTCATGTCAAAATCCGCATGAATCCATGAAATACGAGGCATCAACTTTTATTGATTCGACATTGTTTGCTCGGAACATTTCGTAGCGAATTTCCAGCGAAGTACTATAAGTTTTCGAAATCAGACGGAATAAAGCTGATGAGGTGATAATGCAATAGAACGTTGAAGAGGATGAAATTGCTCGTCGCTTTTGGGAAATCGTACATCCACGTAAATTTGTATTGACATTTGACTCCGCGAGTATACTCGAATCAAAATCGTAATTCTAAGAAATATGTCGAAACGTGAGATTGAACATTTATTTCCGGTGCAACGTAAAATTGAGAGGTTAAAAAGCGAAGTGGTATTCCGGTGATTCCGGCGAAGCCAATCGGTCATGCTCTAACGGAAGCTCATGGGAATTCGGATATTGATTTGGAAGACTAGAACAGACCGGAGATAAATTGGTGGCGTGCTCTGCAGTAATGTTGCTACGATGCGTTATGATGCGCCTGATCACGTGATGTATCCTGGGGGTTCTTTTCTTTTTTCTCAGTTCGGAAATTGCATCGGCGAAACCTTGGAGATTAGCTTCTAAAAAATGTCGTTAAGAAAATTCGTTGCAAGTTTTTCGAGTTTGTCTTCTCTCTCTCTCTCTCTCTGCGGTTTCTGGAAAACATTTCTCATACAATTTGTCAGTTTCTGGGGACTCTCTTTAATGCCGAAACATAAATATTCCAACAGCAACATTTAGGTAAATTTCACACCGCACTGAATGGAGTAAATAGCGGCCGAATAGCGGTGAGTAAGTGCATGCGGAAAGTAAATCATAGATAATGCGGACGTTTGTGTATTCTCACTTACGACTACCATTTCTAAGGAAGTTTATATTATCAAGTTGAAATGTCTGGTATACTAAACGCGCAGCGAGTTTGTTGAAATATTTGAACGTGCAACAAAAATTTATATTCACATAAATGACTACCCGCATCTTTTGCATTATATTTTAAAATTATCAACCCTCATTTCGTATCAAAGTTACGAATTATAATCGCGTCGAAACGCAATTAAAAACGAATTCAAACTGTAGATGCTGATGAAAATTGAATCATCACACTTTGTAGACTGACAAAATTGAGTTTCAGGTTTATTGATCATTTGTTTTTTCCGAGACACGCTATGAAGCTGTAATACGTTATTAAAAGCAATTGCAACTATCCCATAATTGCTTCTACGGGAGCAATGCTGTAGATGAACCAGTAGCGAAGCAACATATGCACGTAGATCGAATAATCTAGAATTAAGAAAAGCTTTTGCGATAAGGCTTCTAATTACACAGAGCAATAATTGTACACGGAACGTAATTAAATTGTGCACTTTCGCGGGAAAGACCAATGCTGTGCATTATTATAAAGTATATACTAATTCGATTTGGATTCCTCATTGCTTTAGTTTGAGTTATTAGATGAACATTCCAAAAATACGATGACAATTTCAAGCTTCAGTGTTTGAAATTCAGTTCATATTTCTTCTCTGGGTTTATTTTAATTTAGCATATTGGTTTTTTAAAACTCAATTTCCCAGTGTATTATAATTTGTTTATTCAGTCGACGTTCCAGCCGTTATTACACGGTGCTGTTCAAGACATTGTACAAGAATATATAATATCCGAATTATTAAACTCTCCATTTATGACAATATTTGTCGGTTGAAGTAAAATTTAAATATAATTAATGTAAGAAAAATTTCATAATTTGAGTATTCATTTTCATGTCATGTCTCGAAAAGAACCGTAAAATAACGTTGACTGAATAAACAAATTTTAATAAACCAGCAAAGAAAAATCAACATCACGAATTTTACGTTTACTTTCTAGTAGCTGGAGATTATAAGTGAAATTTTTATTTCAACGTAAAAGTACTTTATATTGCAGTTTTTTACGTCAAGATTCTTAACTGACAAAACTCATGACCTGGGAAAAAGGTCCACAATTCATACCTGATAAGACCTAAGTAATTTTTTCTCGAGGAATTGCAAAATATATTCCTTTCTCATCGATTCGTAGTTGTCCAATAACAAGTTTTTCACTAGACTTTTGATAGAGCATAACGGGGAAACTTCTCGGAATATCTACTCAAGGAGAAAAGCTGAAATTCGGGGAATGTTTCGTTTTTAATGAGCTGAAGGCAGATGACAGTATCTGCTTTGAAATAATTAACAGTATTGAATTGACATAATACTGTTACAGAAACATCAAAGGAAATATTTAATCTTCGACTAAATCTTGACTGCTTATTCCATTATTCTGATTGACGTACGAACTACTGCTCTTTGTAGATATATATAATCACTCTATGGAGCAAAGTAGAATTCGTCATTGTCACAGCCAACTTCAAAATGATGAATTTTTCCAACGTTCTATAGACTGTGTTTTTGAAAACATGCAGTGAATAGCACTTGTTCGTTTAATCGATTTTCGTTTTTTAATTATCTACAATGGGACAATCGCACGTTTGTTTTCATAAATGCAGTGGAAAAAGCGCGTATTTTATTTGGTTTTGAATGAAGTAAGACTTGCATTGAACCGGTATTGTTTGAATCCTCCAATTATACGTTGCAAACAGCTCGATTCAAAATTACTGCACCGAGAAATTGGTCAAAGGTGGAATGAAATACGTTACCCTTTGGTATTTACAGACATTTTCCATTTAATTTTTTGGTTCTACGATAGCAGGTGTAAAGTGCCAATTGGGCCATTCAATTGAATTGTATCGTGAATGCAGAATTTTCCGTAACGCAATTATAATTTCATGCACTTCTTTATTAACGAAATAAATACACGCTTTTTCTGAGTTTGATTATCATTTGAATTATAAGAACTGGCTTCGAAAACAAACAATTTAGTAAATTTTTCAGTATTTTAAATCAAAAAATATGTCTCATCTGAAATTTAATTTAAAATAAAACTGCAAATATAAATATTTAAAGTTAATGACTGGAACGTTTTATGACAATAAAGTCATGGTTTAATTTACTTGAATGTAGAATATTTATATGCATGAAATATGAAATAGAATTCCAAAACTTATACATACCTTCACGAAAAATTTATTTGTCAAAAATTAGGAGGAATAGATAAAATGGTATTGAAAGTATGTACGTAAATTCAATACATCACTGTGAAAGAAATTGTTTCGAAACTATGGCGCATGTTGAAACATTGATGAAAAGAACAACTGAAAAAGTTTGGGAAAAAATGATAGGAACGCAAAAGGTTAACAAACTTCATCAGATTTTTATTTACAGTCGAATATTTCACAAGTTATTTCATAGAAAACAATAAGTAAACAATATCAGTTTGTTTCAATATTAAAATATGAAAATGGTTTTAAGATTACAATAAAAATACGTTCAATAAAATAAGAATTCTGCACAAATAACTCGTCTGTATTAAAATAACGAACAATATTTTCTGTCAATGACGCCAAACTATCTTTCAACTGCTCATTTCAATTCTGCGCAGATAATTAAGAGTCTAATTACGATCAACTCAGATTGACTACACAGAGAAAATAAGTATTGTAGTTCATTGCAATACAGTTTTATGAAGTTCCATCCAATGCATGCGTTGTATATAATTAGCAGCGTGTAGAATCAAAGACTTCATGTACTCCGTGGAATGAGAACATAAAGTTTCGTTGTTCTGATATCCAATTGTGATTTTATACAAGACTGATAATAACACTTGATGTCGAAGTGTTCGTAATTGTACGATTTCACATGACGCAACGCATTTTATTATATGATGTCCTTTAGAGTTTTCTTTATGATATTTCATAACTGAATAATTATCATGTCGCTCAAGGACGTGCGCAAATGGCTCGTATTCTTTAAAAAAAATTAATGTACCCTACCGAAACTCTTTATTTGAGTATGACGCGTTTCACCCTCTCGGTAATCGAATCATAAACCGATTACGCGATTTTCATATTAGAAATACTGAAACTATTTAGTGAATGAATAGAGAAATTTTGATCCTCTCGCAATACAATACTTGTTATGGGAGCAAAAAATAAATTATTCGCATACATCTCGTGTATTCTGGATGGAAACAATTTTGGCGATCAACACACAGAGAGAAATATGTTCGAACTCATATAAAAATTTGGAGAAAAATTACTATGTTCAGTAATGAAGTGATGCCAGTCTAATAATTTATCATTGGTCATTTCTGTTCGTGCAGTATAGAGCACTATTTCCTAATCGAAGGAATTTCTTTAACGCATTAGATATGATACATGAAAAATAGCTCTTCAAATCCAACTTAGTAAAGATTTTCTTGAAATGAAAAATTGGATTAGAGTTTCGCTTACCGAAGCTAGAACTCAAAGGTTTTATTTACACTGAGTAGATGCAAATTCGATGAATCAGTTTAAATTTGGCACGGAATATTTGACGATCTTCCATATCAGCTTCATCATCAGTCATCAACTTTCAACTTTGGACGCAGTTTCTTCATCATATTGTATGGAAGGCACCATCGGAGGCTTAAAGCCGTATTCCATTTTCGACTGTCGAAAACTGCCAGTGTTATGCATGAAATGAGAGTCCTGCCTAGACTTCCGATGAGAAATGGTGACTGGTAAAGGTGGTCTAGTGACGAGTGAAGTTACTGCCCTGATGTCCCACTGATTTTGGTTAATTTTTCTCTGTGCATTTGATACCATCATTTTCGGCGGTTGCGGTAGTGGTACCGGGCCAAAGTACTCGTCCTTCTGAATCTTTTCGATCATCGGTAACCGCTGCGATGCTTGTCTTCTACGGTTGTTACCGTTGTGTGATAAATAAGTCATGATGCTCGGCTGAATGACGTAATAAACCGGTACCTTTTTTGGCGCACTGGGAGCCAGGGGTTGTTTGGAAGCGTGATAGTGTACCGATGCGGGACCCTTATTTTCCGCATACCCTAAAACCGTTTTCGGGTAGAGGTACGCGTAATAGTTTTGGGAGTGATTAGCTGAAACAGTGCTGGAGTACAAAGGATTCGGGCTCACTGTTTCGTGATAGGGGCCATGGTCCTTTGTTTTGATCAACGGTTGATGTAACCCTAAATGCATTCCAGGTGGAACGTTTCTTACGTTGACCTTGGCAGGAACCGGAACTTTCTTCTCAATTATTTTTTCAAATGTGCGCATAGGGTACTGTTGTTGTACCAACTTTTGCAACGTGTAAGGTACCTTCGCCTCTATTATTTTCTCCGTGGTAACGGAAACAGGCTTCTCAACAATTCGAATGGGTATGGGAATGGGATGAGGTAGAGGAATTTTTTTTTCAATGAATTTTTCTACTGGAACTGGTATTCTCTTTTCAATTATTCGCTCCATCGGGTAAGGCTGTAAAATTTTAACGTTCTTTTCAACTATTCTTTTGCCAGGTAAATTCGGTTGTTGCTGTTGATGAGGGAAGGTTTTCAGTGAATGGAAATTGAGAGCGCTATTCTGTAATGACGAATCCATCGAAGCAGACATTTCAACACTTGGGGGAAGAGCTATAATGTATTGATAATTCTCATCCCGAGTTGGGTTGTGCACCTGAGTGTTAAATTCCCCGTATGCTTTTATTGGATGGTAGCTAAAAATCCCAGGATTTTTGTAGTTATGAGGGCGCTTGAATTCGTCGCTGTAAATAGATGCCGCGACGTTGGCGTCATCTTGGCTGCTGTAATCTTGTACGAAACTGTCATTCGTTTTAGATGCAAAGTCAACTTGGCTCGGAGCGCTATCTCCGCGTATATAATAAGAAGAGTCAGTATTTGCATCGCTGAATTGCTCGGGACTCCACTCGTTTACTTTATCTGCTTGTTGCGGTCGCTCGATGCGAGGACTTTGAAAGACAGGTGGATAGTGTATCTCTTGCGAAGGGCTGTTGTGATACAACTCGATCGATTTTTGAATCTCAACCGTATCATCGCTCGGCAAACTCTTGCTCGTGGTTTCAAGCGCGTACGTTTCATTTCCATCCTGGCTCGAGTCAAAGTCGCTGTCGTAGTCCTCTTGCTGGCTATTGCGGACGATGTCGAATTTGACAAATGATTTTCGGTTCTCTTCAGTGACATGATCCGTATCTTGGGCTGGTCTTACATCAAAAGATTCGTTGCCGATCAGGTGCGCTTCACCAGCATTAGCGAGAGCAACTCCTGCCTGAATGGGATTCAAAATGATCGAAGAAATCGTACCATTATTTCCATTCCAAAATCTGTTTCCGCTCGACGACGCGTAAAGTCGACGGCTTTCATCGGAAAAAACTTGAGCCCTTGCGCCTTGATTTCTTTCTGATACCTGAGCAATGATAATTGGTTTCAAAAAAGTGGATTCGAATTGCGCAAAGTTGGTCGTGCCATCGTTGGTAGAATTCTTTGGTAACTTCGATTCCTCGCTCTCGTCAGTCGACGAGTCGAAACTCGCGGAAAATTCTCTAGGCGTACTTGCAAAGTGGCCCACGTAATTCGTCAATTTGTCCGTCTGCTCTAGCTGATGAAAATTAAAGCCCGCGGTAGCATAAACGTCCGATTGAACGGTAGTTTCGTAACTTTTCTCTTCCTCGGGAATATACGATCGATACGTCGCTTCTGATGAATTCGAAGGAGTTGACGACGCGTGAGTTTTCGATTCCGAATCCGTTGAACTCGAACGTGTAGACTCTTGACTTCCGCTTTCATTTTGGTTCGATCGATGGAATAGTTTATTCGGCGTATATTGATTTTTTTTGCTGGTCGTTCTGGAGGAGAGAAGAATGTCATAAGGAGGGCTTGAAGTGACTACACCGTTGATAATAATTGACTCTCTTGATTTGCCGCCATCAGCTTCCACGCGTTGTCCAAAATTCCCGGCCGCTTGGAAAGCCAAATCTTCTTCCGAAACAGCAGCTGACAAATCGTTGCCAATATCTCGAATTTCATTAGTCGAAGGATCTTGATTAGGCACCACGATCTCGTAAGCAAAGGCTTCCGTCACGGGAATTCCGCTGGAAGGAATATGCTCTGAAAGCTGTTGTTGTGGAAGATTTGCGTAATTTATGTCATGGAAATCCTCGGATGTCTTCAAATCCGACGAGGTATTGGAATTCAAATTAGAATTGTCAGGCGGTATCGACTGGCCCAAGACTGCTGTTTCTTCCTTTCCTTCTGTGTAAGGTTGAAGTATTTGAAGTGGCCGACTTTTCTCTTCACTGTTAAAAGGCTGAGGCTGATTCATGAGCTATTAAAATCAGGATTAAAGGCATGATAAATGTAAATATAAGTATTTGAATTAATATTTCATGTGGAAATGAGTTCGAGTTCTGATCGGACCTCGCTTTCAACAGGTTTCAAATATTTTTAACGAGTACTGACATTTTTGTATCATAAAAAATCCTTACATCGGAATCATCGGAATAGAAATTCTTGGCAGCTTGCTCTCCAAGGACGAATTGAGCGCCACTCGAACTGTGGTTATCCGAGGATCTGTACTTCACGAAAGGATAATAACCCCATTCGTTGGCAAAGTATTTAACGTCTGTTATGGAATGATCGGAATTGACGTAATATCGACCGTTTGCGTGTTCTCCAAACCTAGACTCAATTTTTCCATGTCCTTTGCCTGGGTCGTCTTCGATTTCGTATACGTAACTGTACGTTGTTGCAGCCTAAAAATCGAGAAACTTTTTCAATATCCTGTCAAATTTAACATGCGATTATTCTATCAATAAAGACGATAACGTTCTGTCTTCGTGAAGTTTGGAGCAAAGAGAACTGATGCAATACATTTCATTAGATACGAACATTAAATGGAACACGCTTTTTCAGCGGTATTACACATCTGATGCGATAAATACCGTGATTTATTGATAAAAGTAACTGGAAATAATATATCGATGTCAATTACTGAGCAAAGCTGGCCGCGAGATCAAGAAAACCGCTACTCAGCTTCTCGAAAAATTGATCTAATTTATTTGTAGAGAGATGATTCGATCAGGGCACGGACGGACTCGATCAGTGTTGGGAATTCTTGAATTCAATCTTGATGGTACATTACCGATCAGGAGTATCTGATGGAAGGATTGATTACTACAATTATTAAATTGAATCAGGATAAGTGGAGTAGGAATCGAATGTTTTCAACTACAAGACATATTGATGGATGATTTCTTGAAGCATCCAATATTCCATTAAAACGAATCAGGAAAAGCAGTTGTCGTTGTGTTTTATGAACTTTTCGTATAAATTTTCAATGCTGGTCAATAATTATCTGCCATAACTCTGAATGAAGAAAATTAAGTCGCTCTCTGATAATCCGAATTATACATAAATAATTATAAGCGATTTCGGTAGAGTTTGTCGGGATTCTTAGTGAACTTATTAGCACGATGAAAAAGAGAAAAGGTCATTGGTGCTTTGAGGAAGAGGAAGACAGTAGACTGCCGTTAATAATATCTTGTAGGTAAGAGCGCTATTAATCCTTCGTTGATGTCACTATAAATCAGAGTGTTATTGAAACTACGTGGCGCGAGTAACTTCCCCTCGCCTTTGTAACAAATGCCTGGATAATAAAATTTCTCGCAACTTCTGATCGCTAAAATTCGTTCATCATCATTTCCTAAGTATGTAGATACACGATGTTTGCGATCGAACGCTCGATGCGTTCCGAGTGGGATGCACGTGTCTCTCTGGGCGAAATTTCACGAGGCAGTAAATTTCACATTCCTGTTACTTTATCGTGAAGAAATAACAGCGCCTTTCTGAAAGAAGTGCTCAAAGGTGCGAATCAAAGTGCACTTTCACGCGACACAAGAAAGACAAACATGTAAGAGAATCGAGGGTTTTCATTGAAGAATTTGCCACAGATGTTTACTTCGCCGCTACTCTATTTATTTCGATCCGGTTTTAGCGCACCAGTCTTTATGGCAGAAAATAAAGGTGTACCCGGCAAAATGAGAGAAAGGCGCACCGCGCGGCTTTGGTGTGGGTTGTGTTTCTGTGTGCTACTGGAACAAGAAGAAAGGAGAAAGAAGAGACGGGCATTCTGGAACCCGGTGCGCCTGAGACTCGTGAAAAGAAGAAGAGTGAAAGACTCGTGTCAGCGGGGAAAGGTGAAATGAAGAAGTGATGTAAGGGAAGTGGCCGTCGCCACCTTTGCCAGGTGGAACATGAAAAAGACTCGTCTTTATAACACCAACGCCTCATCAAAGAATGCGAACATTTACGAATGTATTTCGAGTCACCTTGTGCGGCCAAATTTGTCTCCCCTGAAAAAACAAACTTTTGTTTCGTTTTCGAACAGAAAATAAGCTTGAAACTTCCCCATTTTCGTTTAATTTGACTTAGCAAACATAACATAGAATAATGAATCTTGCTCCATCTCGACATATCAACTCATGCTGAAATAACTGAGATGCAATAGCAAGATTCTGAAAGCTGACCTAAATTCTGAGTATATTTCCGTTACTTCAATAATTGTGAAAGCAACAAAAACACAGTTTTTCGCGGTACCATTCATACATACATTACGTTTTTCCTTGTACCGCGCGATTTTACTTAGGGAAGTCGATGAAAAAATTTTCAACAGCGAAGAATTCGCATTCACGGACGAGCATTTCAAGATCTTCCCAGAAAACGTTCGTGAATTAGAGAAAATTCCATGCTGAGCGCGACAAATCGTCCGCTTTTATCGCTCTTTTCACTTTCGTACTAACATCATTATGTTACGAAAGATTGTGTCAAGATTATTGTGAGTAAAAGTACGAAAGAAAACTTTCCTTTGACTCTCGTCGCTCGATTATTAGAAATTCGATTCGAAATTCGTTCGAACTCATCGCTTTTTCCCGTGGATCGTTAAAACCTCGCTCCTATTTTTTTTCGATACAATTCCACTACCGGCGACGAACTTTTCCATTAAATTAGAAATTAATAACGTTTTTGCACCGGCTCAAGATTCTTGATCGTTCAACTTGCTTATTTCTCTCCTCGGCACCCTCGACCTTCAGGCATAGAAATCTAACCCAGATCTACTTGCTCCGTCGTCGATCGAGCGCTGCTTCTGGGCATGGACATAAAATGTGTTTACATGGATGCAACGTTTTCCTTGCTGATAAGATATTATTAATGCCATCTCAATTACCGATGTCATGCAATCCCAGAAACTTTCAGCAGCCGAGAACTCTACGATTAGCACCTTCTATAACTGTTAAACTTTTCTCAATTATAACTGTCAATAACTAGAAATGCATCTCGACGTTCTTTTCTTTTAATTTCAGAAAGCAATTACGTGCTGGAGCGATGAATGTGAATTTCTCGAGTTCAAAACGTTTATATTTAGACACCGTATCGCGTGGACTACTATATTCATATTTTTAATCTTGAATTCAGGTGTGAATTGCATATGTGTAAGTGAAGCAATGCAAGACAAGTTAAAATGAGCCAACGAGAGCGATGCGTGGATGAACGTGGTGCATACATACACGTATACGCTCTTAACATTGGCTAGAGAAGTTTGCACGTTCTCTGGATGGAAAGAGGATTCGCATTTCACTCACTCGTGAAGTCTCTAGTCTTCTTCGGCAGACGTAATTCCTCAACTAAATGCGTTTTGTACGGAACTCGTCTTTGTAACGTAATATGGCACTTCCTATACAATTTGAAAATTGTCTTAGCGCTAGTGCCTTGGCACGTAGACATGTAATCACGAATTCAAAACGCATGTTGCCGCTATCATTAGCTTTCTTCGCTCCATTTCCGTAGCGCTTGTTTTAATTGAAATGTTTTCTTTAATTGATCTATCAAGCACATTGAAAAAACAATATCTCACTTTTCCAATCGCGAAATTCCAATAACGTCACTTTTACGAATTCGTCACGATTTTATTAACTTAGCGCAAGATCTCTTTTCAAAAAAAAAGATTGATTCACATTTTCCTGTGGACGACGATGTAACTTTGGAATAATTTCATGAAAGTGCTTTTGGCTCGAAGGAAATGTCGAATTTCGTTCGGCACAAACGATTTGTCGCCGCTTAATCGGTCGTTCGCGTAGCGACTCGTGCCCGACATAAGAGCGCAATAATGCGGCTCGTAGACTTGACTTGGTTCACCTTGTTTTACGCTCCAGTTTTCCTCATTCTGATTTATCGAACCTGCCAGATCCTATACGTACGTTAAATAAAAGTGAAGGCAACACGAAATGACTTGCACGCTTATAAATATGGAAATGTTTCCTAAAGCCTGGGCGTCGAGGCTTTTTTTCTATCGACAGGCGATTAAAAAACGAGCCCTCCCGAATAACCGGTGTGCAATCTTCGCACTTGCAAATTGCCATTTACCTCTGTCAGGCACCCTTTCCGCTTCCTTGCTCAACTTTACTGCGATCTAATCAATTTTTTTTCATTTTTCCTTTTAGCTGACAACCTGTCCTCTCTTCGATAAGGCGGATTTGCTTCTTCTCAAACTGAACTGGAGAAGAAAGTCCAAAAACGGGTGAGTGGTTACGTAATGTAACAATTTATCTACTTTTTATGGTAATTGAAGGGAACACTAAAAAATGATTTATCCCTTTTCTTTTGGTTACTGAATTCTGATTATCATTATGATAACGATTAGAATTATTATATGAATTATAAAGATTACAAGTCATGTATACGCGGAAAAAAGGTATAATTACAGTGTAGGAAATACGAACGAAAGAAAAAATTAATTACCAAATAAATAAATAATAGGTAATTGAATTATCGATATAAGTAAAAACTCAATTTGAAATGAATGAAATACGATTCAATATTAATTATTAAACGTCGAATAAGATTGTAATGAAGCAAAAATAAAATTTTAAATCACATTCAATTCGATCGCAATGTAATTTGATTGCAATTGACGTAAAACATCAATGAAAGTTGCCAAAAAATTATATTTCGACTATATTTTCTTGAATACATTAATTTCATTCAAATCGAATTCAAGTTTGATTTAAATTCGAATTGTTTCGGCATTTTAACCAAGGATTATTCTTGATTGTTAAACGAATTGCAATCTATTATGACGCAAATTGCCAGGAATATAAATAAGATTATAACCGAATAATTGAATATAGATCGTTGATGGAAGAAAGGAAGCATAATCCTCTGTTCATATTCCCTTTCGTGAAATCCAACCATATTTTATGGATGATCTGTTCAAAATGAAGTATAGATACTCCTCGCGAACTTTTTTCCGCGTCGAGTCTATTTTTTATCTGATAAAGCGAAAGTAATGATTAATTTATATTCCACTACATCTGATAATTTTACAGAGCATTGTATTTGCTGAGAAATATGAATGTGTAATAAGATGCAAATTAGGGAAATTACTCTCGTCATATTAAAATATTTGTACACGCGAAAAAGATGAATGAAAATAAGCTCACTACTCATGAAGTTCATTCAATAGATATTCATTTTCGATGAAATCGGCTCGAAATCCATATCTGAAAAGTTCTCAAGAAGCTTTGCTTCTTTTGTGTTCAGATAAAGCAACTTTAATCGTCTCAAACAAATCGGCTTTCTACGATGAAAGTATCATGCAACTCAAAATATGAACAGAACGGCTAAAATTCACGAGTACCCAGATGTCATATGTATCGCGATTTTTGTAATTGACATGTAGCGTGGCTTCATAATTAGCTCAAGTTTCAATTAAAAGAACTTCTTTGTTCGAATGCCGGGGCTCTACGTTTTTCATGATGTAATGAATTTTGCGAGACTCCAGCATTAATTAACACACGAATTCGAAATGGACACCCATAAAAGTAACGTTTTAGATGATAATTAGAATATGTTCTCGATTTCAGAAATAGAGTTGAGAAACATTCACTTTTTTTAGAATTGGTACATGGGTAATTTTACATTTCTCTTTCTCTTTTCCTTCTATTATTCAGAACGAAATGAGTTCTCGGATGCAGTTTGGCCTTTAATGTCTGCGGGTACACGCGAGATCTTTTTTAAAATTTACGAGCAACTTAATTTTTTTGAAAATAGAAAACTCCCCTTTAATATTAGATTAGATTTCGTACGAAGCATTTTACTTTCTGCTTGTATTGAATGAGAAATGACCGGATGAGGTTATAAACTTTACTTGAATTAATACAAAAATAGATCATTGAGATGGATAGAAACTTTACCTTATCGTCGGTTTGCTGCTCGACCTGCTCGGATGGCGTAGTAGCGAGACACGTTACTGCCAATACAACTATCGCGACCTGTAATCGAATAAAGCTGTTATCGTTTCAACACATTCCTCATTCGCTAGTGCTGTGTTGAACATTACCCGAACTAATTACAATATGCATGATCTTATCCCTTGTGATAGAATAATATAGTCTCCACGCATAATTGAATAAAAACATGCATCAGTTTCCAAACGGATAAGATGTTAATTTCTACAAGTTTCCACGATTTAAACATAGACATTTTTGCCATGCATTGGATCATGGGTTCATGAGAATGTTTTCTTTGATTCCTATCGTGATATCAACGCTTCATAGGTAATTCCGCAGTAGATAGCAAGGGGAAAAAATTCCATATATCTTAATTGCGACTTTGAGCGTTTCTGTCCAGTTTCATCTCGGGCAGCGTGAAATTACGCTGATTATATCTTCAAAATAAAAATGATAAAGGGGCAATCAAGTCGTGAACCGCGCGAGAAAAAGTTCCGTTATTTTTATTAACGTCTCGATAATAAGTCTCCATTATTTTTCGACAAAGTTAATCAAGACCAGTGCAAGATCGCACCTTATCGCAGATAACCAGCGTAGCGCAAAGTCGGATAAACCAATGGAAGTTGGCTCTCTTGGATCGTCTTACGGCTCTAATCAGAATTTCCAGAAAGAGCCGCGGCAGTGTTCGTATAAACAGCTTACGTCTTAATTCCTCCATTACTGTGGTTAAGCTCGTTCTCGTCTTGTACATGGATACAAACTGCCGTCGCAATGTTACAGAGCCTTAGAGATCTTCTTACCCTGCACGTCTAGCTCTGCAACCCTCTCTCGTCCCTGTTTCTGGTACGGGAAAGTCAACTTGATGGCAACTCCTGGCTAACACGGTATCAGTTGCTCGCAACAAAAGTTTTCGTCGCTGTCTTTGATCCTCCGTCATGTTTTTGGACGAAAAAGACTTTACGAAAACTTATTTCAAAAAGGTCCAGTCTAAAGTGCTACGGGATTTTCTTCGCATGGCTTTTTTGCGAGTTGATCACATTGAACTTTGACATTTTCATCATCAGAAAGAACATTTTTCTGGAAAGCTTCGTAATTTTTCCGTAAATGCCTTTACTGTAAACTTTTTGGAGATTTGATTCAAAATTTAAATTAGATAGCGTTGTAACGTTAGTTATAAGATCATATATAAAATGATGGAATCAACAGGGTAAAGAAATTACGCGATACGAGTTTCTGGAAGCAGAAATCAATATCGTTTGCGGTAAAATTTTCCGCAGAACCAGTAAAGCTGTTATCGCTGCTCGACTGTATCTTGGGTATCAAAGAAGCGTCGAATCTGTTGGTCAGAAGGAAATTGAGATTCGCCAGGAATTCGGTGGTACAACACGATTTGCATATCGCCCACTCTCCTCTCCCAAAGCCATAATCCTGTCGAGGTTTTACTCTGTGGCTACGACCACGTTTCCACATCGGTTATAATATTAGGTTGCGTTCTGTTTGGAACTACAGTGTTATGGAAATTTCACTCGTAAATGTATTCTTCCGAAATGCGGTGGCCGGCAGACCCTACATCATTGTTTCTTACGTTTCAACTGTTTTTGATTCAGCAATCACTTTGCACAGAATACCTTTGATTTTTTATCTAAATGCAAATACCGCTGGATCGATGAAAAATGCTTTTATCCGTATATAAATATGTTGCATATTAATTTGATGAAGTAGAATTATATTCTGTTTGTTACTAATATTCCCGGTGCAGCAATTATACTCATTTTCAAGATAATGTTCCTGTTTATAAACGCGAAGTATTGTAATACATAAACTTGAGATACCGATAAGTTCACCGTCGCATTTCTCCCGAGGATTTCAGGGACACGATTCGAGAGACATTCACCTTCAATAGCGCACCTACACTTACAGCATAGCTGCTAATTCTATCGATGCACTTTTATCTGCACGCGAAACACCAGACTCGATTCCTTTAGAGTTCGTGCTTTATCGAGGGGCAATGTATCATTGTAATAACCGAGTCACGCGGAAGAACTCATCGTATCTCAAATCGTCATTACGCAAATTAGTAAGTGAACGTTCGATATCGGTTAGTGGGACATGACGGGAAATCGGCAATCTTTCATAGCTGTTCCATACACGTCTGACTTGGCTCTAATTAACGAGCGATCAAATTCATGCCTCGGTAATTCGAGAGTGAAATTTTTACATCACTTCTTCATTTGGACATTCAACTGCGAGTACTTGATAATTTCACAGGTCTTGGATCAATTAAACACATTTATTTCTTCACGATTCGTTACATTTATAAGATATTGTAAACCGAGGAATGAAATGTGAGAAAATTAATCTCTTTCCGTGTAATAAATATAGAAATTGATATCTCAAAAAAAAAATGCAGACATCTTTTCTTGAATATGAAAGGAAGTTTTTTGTATTTTTCGTAATTAAAAGACGAACAATATAGAAGAAGTCTCAGTAGTGGTGACAGTGCTACTTTTTCTGCGAAGTAGCTAGTATTAGGTTCTATTCAGCAAGCTTTTTGTACTCTTTCTTGTTTGTCTTGCTCTTTTTTATCAGCCAGTGATGCGAATACCAATGTAACCGAAAACCACGGCAAATGCTTGGCAGGAAACTTGCCTATGAATTTACACGTACTCAGGAAAGTCTGAATAACTTTTTACCTGACATACTTTCCACCTTCTTTCCATGCTCGTTTATTGTCGCGTTTCGTCGGATTATTAATATTGTTGTATCTCTTCAATTACCGTGTTTTCTCACATTAATTAC
>JABFQM010001684.1:0-19336 GCA_022816865.1 Zelostemma sp. ZL-2020
ATAACCCGATAAGTGCCCGATAAATAATTAAACGTTATTTCCATTAGCATAAGAAGTCTATTATCGAATGAATAGTGTTTCATTCTAAGGGAAAATTAATTACGTAGAAAAAAGATTTTTTTTTTTTAAATTTTTTTTTCCAACTACCAGGTGAGGGCCTTTAAGGGCCCCATCCGGGTATCCCCAATAAGGGTTTGCCCTACCAGGACCCAGACATAATCCGGGCTCGCCCGGTCATTTTCCCCGTAGGGTAGGGGGGAGGTTCCCATGCTGCTAATGGCAAACGCTCATGAACGCGCCTTGAGCTCTCGACCGGTTGAGTCGACCCATCTAGTCTAGAGGTTGTGTAAGAGCTATTAGTAGCTATAAATTCGGAGCTTGGTTCTCATAAATTTCTGTTCTAGTGTAATCCAGTGAATTCTTCGAAAATGGCAGCAAACATTCCTCTCCAAGATAATTTTCAGGAATCCTTAGAGAATGCCACTCAATTAGTCAATGCTCAATCTTCGACACAACATGTTAATCAAACCGACAAGTCGATGAGCGCGCAGCTTTTGCAGGTGATATTTTTATTTCACACGCTGTCGCGATTTTCAGAATTTGTCTTTATACGAAATAAGATCGTGCATGGAATTCAAGTTTGAAAGTAAATAAAATAATTCCACGTACGAATGCGATGCTGTAATATATCATTCATGTGATGCAATATTGCACAATTTTAATATTGACTTGAAAAAAACAATTCTATGGAACTGGGAAAAGGTATGTCACGAACTATTCTTGCTTTCGAAAAAATGTTTGATTTTCGGAAGAAAAACAGTTTCTAAAAATCAATTATTTCATATATTTTTAGTTTTCCCAATCATAGTCATAGTGACGTGGAAATAAAATGGCGTGTTCGAATCTCTGTCGGTAAAATGGAGTTCTCGGATTACCCCAAAAGTCGATAAAAAAAGTAGTATCGCGTCTCAATGAAGCAAAATTGTAAGATGATAAATTTGCCCACAAGATGTTCTATATTAAAAAAGACCGAAAAATTAATAAAAATGGTTTTTAGTCTTGGTTTGTATTCTGTCGCAGTTTTTTGTGTGTTATCTCAATTTTTATCGAGATTGCTTTCGTTGAAAATGAAGCAAATAGTTTTTCTAGTTTTCCGAGTACACTCAGTTTAAAACAATGATTCACGAATTATTTTCGTCGCCCGTAATTGAATTGAACGATTGAAATAAATGCCTCGCATCCAACACGTGATAAGATAAACCGAAATAGATAACGCTGAGAAATTTCCCCAAATCATCGAAGAAAACTCATCAAATAGTACATTCGCTGAATAACACCCCTTGCACCCGTTGAATACGATATTTCATGAAACAAAGACCAAATAAGCGAAATTCGTCGCTCCGAAAAGAGCACAAAATTTTTTTTTGTGTACTGCGTTGCATAAACACATTATTTGTTTGGAACAGACCGAGCTGATGGAGGCTGAAAGACAGTTCCAGCAGTTCCAAAAAGATTTCCAAAAGAATTACGGGACTGAAGAAGAGCGTCAGTGGCGTTTTGAAATTTTCCGGAAGAACATAAAGAAAGCCAAGGAGTGGAATGAATTGAAAGAATGTACTGCCGAGTACGGTGTGACGATGTTCTCTGATCAGACCTCGGAAGAGTTTTGCGGGTGCTGCTGCGGACTGAACTCCGAATCTGAGTCAGATGACGAAATTGACATTCCGATTGCAGAGATTCGGGATATAGATTTGCCGGAAGCATTTGACTGGAGAGATGTCAACGTCGTGACTCCGGTGAAGGATCAAAGTCGCACTGAGAACACATAAATATAACCTTGGTTTCATTTACAAACATGAGCAATTCATTTAAGTAAACTCCTTGAATGTATCTGAATTTCTTATTTTACCGGGCTAGTAAATTTCCAGTTATTGCGATTATCATTGATCCTGGGATTTTGATTTTAGTAGCATTGTAAGAAAATGAAACGATACAAAAAATTAAAAAGGCTTTGCTTATGAAAAAAACATTGTTCAAATCGATGTTGAGCATCCAACGTTTAGCATGCTTGTACACACCCACACACACACGCACGCACACGCACACACATACACACGCGCGCGCGCGCACATCCTCATTCCAGTGGAGTCAGTACCTAAACTTCGGAGTTAGAAAACGCCAACTCTCAAACATTTTTTTACATTAGAAATTCTCGAACAGAATCGATTAATATCAATTCTTCCCTGAACTCTATTAGCAAATAGCTTCAGGCGGTCGAAAATTTTGCTGAGCTGTGACTGGTGACGGCTGTTGCTGTGTCCTGCGTGATTGCTCACTTCTTCAGTCACCATAAGTACGCTACGCCGGCTAAGGGCTCACAGCCCTAAAGTTGTCCTTTCGTAATGCAACGGAGTAGAGAGCGACTAACTCAACTGAGTAGAGTTACCACAAGGTACTCGTAAACTTGCGGGAGATATATGAGTGCAGACATGTAATAATAAATTTTATCGCTTCAATCGGTATCAGTAATTAGATGTTTTAAGAAAAGCAAATAATTGTATCGAATTTTCTCACGTATAGCGAATCAAAAACTTTGAAATGTGACCTGGAACAAGGTCACATAAAACAAGCTTGCAATTGACACTCTGCCACACGGGGAGAAATATACCGATAATTTTTAGTAAATTTTTGCTGAAAAATTACCATTTCAAATCGTTAAGTGATGCCAGTCTGTTTATCACTGTCAAATATACTATTAAGCGAAAAAGTATTTACAATTCAAATTCAAACGAAAATTCAAGTTATTAATGGTGTTATGTGTAACTGGAAAACGAAATGTTACCAAGACGCGACAGGCTGTTTCTAAAAAGATGTCCCCAGGCATTTTCTAGAACCTCACTAGATGGATATTTTACCAATGAAAAATGGTAAAATTTGAATCTCCATAATAATACGAATAATAATACGAATAATAATACGAAGTTTTCCAATTACCAACTAAGAATTTGCATCAGTAAACTATTCGAAATTCTTTGTAAAATCTTTTTGAAAAGGCATAATATAAAATTACACATTGAAAAAATTATTTTTCCACCTTTTGTGGTTCTCTTTGCATTATCAGACTTAATCGATTCTGACATGCCCAGAGTTATATTAATTTTTTATTGTTCATTTTAGTTCACAAGTAGACAACTTATAACAAGGTCTATTCCCCATGAGAACCGAAAGGTTCCAGAAACGTTCCGGGAACGTTCCTAAGAAGGTTCCTGGAACGTTTGTGAGAGGTTTTAAACGTTCGTGGAACGTTCCAGGAACCTTTAAATGCCCGCTTCGGAAGGTTCCACAGAGGTTTCTGGAACGTTAAGTGAAACGTTCCCTAAACGTTTCTGGAACGTTCCGAAATTTTTATTTTTTATTTGCAAAAACTAAAAAAGGGACTGAAAAATTCACGAAATTGAAAAGCCATTATTCATTATTTATCTGAAGGACCCTGTTAGGCTATTTTCCAATTTTGAAAATTTTCTTCCGCATCGAAGATTCGAACCCGAGACCCCAAGATTATCATTCCCGAACGCTATCGACTAGACCATGATCGCTCTGCAGGGACAGAACCTAAACACTGCTACATACAGGGTCTACCAATAAGAGCGTCCGAACTTTGACAGCTCACGGCGGCCATATTTATTAACCTATTTTCGACTTTTTCCGTCAGTTGTGCTCTTCAAGGTTTGCCATTTTATCATGCATCGTTTCACGTTGGAACAACGTTTGGAAATCGTCCAAAATTATTACGCTAATTCCCGTTCTATTCGCTCAACGCAAAGAGCACTTCGCAGAAAACACGGCCGACATTCTGCTCCGAATGAACGTGCTATACAGCGTATTATTACAAAGTTTGAAAGTGAGTTCACTCTTCATGATAAAAATGTGCTTCGTCGAGTAAGAAACGCTCGCAGTGATGAAAATATCGCCGCTGTTCGAGCCAGTGTTCGCCAGGAACAAAATGTGTCCATTTCGCACCGATCTCAAGAGCTGGGCCTCTCTCCGATGACAACTTGGCGAATTTTGAGGTTGGACTTGGGTTTACATCCTTATAAGATGTTATTGGCCCAGAAACTGAAGCCCACGGATCATCAATTGCGCCGGGAGTTCGCCGATTGGGCTCTGGAAATGATGGAAGCTGACGGCCAATTGCATCGAAAAATCATCTTCTCTGATGAGTCCCATTTCTGGCTCAACGGCTTTGTCAATAAACAAAATTACCGTTATTGGAGCGAGTCAAATCCACAAGTAATACATGAAGTTCCTTTGCATCCGCAGAAATTGACAGTTTGGTGTGGATTATGGCACGGAGGCATCATCGGCCCCTATTTTTTCAAAAATGAGAAAGGAGCTACCGTTACCGTGAACAGCGAGCGCTATAACTCGATGCTGCAGGATTATTTCTTTCCAGAATTCGATGAAATAGACGCAAAGAACATTTATTTTCAACAGGACGGCGCACCGCCCCATATTTCAAACGTAAACATGACTTTATTGCGCGATAAGTTTGGTGAGTCATTAATTTCAAGAAATGGTCCTATCGCTTGGCCGCCAAGATCGTGTGACTTAACGCCTTTAGACTATTTTCTTTGGGGCTACGTGAAATCACAAGTTTACAGCAACAAACCCACGACTCTTGATGCTCTCGAAATCAATATTCGTCATGCCATAGCCGCCATAGAGCCAGAAATGCTTCACCGAGTCATGGAAAATTGGCGTGAGCGGATCCGTGTCTGCAAGAAAAGCCGCGGTGGCCATTTGTCTGATGTTTTTTTCGAATCATAAATAACATGAAATCATATGTTAAATAAAACAATCAGAACAGTTTCTGCTCAATTTGTCTTTGTTTCAATTCATTTTGAAGTTCGGACGCTCTTATTGGTAGACCCTGTACATAAAATGACATCGGACGTGCCAATTTATGCGTGTGTTTGCTGTGAGAGTTTTAATCGAAATTATGCACTTGCACAGTTTTAGTAACAGTAGTGTTCAACTAGAAATCAGATTTTCATGTCAATGAAAAAACCTTATCTCGATGAGATTTACTGACGTTGTAAAAATAAAACATATACTCCTTTGGCATTCTTAGGCCAAGATTTTTTCTCGACTATATCGTCATTTATTTGTAACCAACCTTTGCTTTGTCTCACAAAAGAAATGTAATGACCGTATTCTATACTTTCCTCGCCTACGTGAAAAATTGCACTCACGACTTTGTATTTGTTTCTACCGAACATAATGACCTCCACAGTGGGAATACCTTTAAAGGGATATTTTTAAATTTCTCCCAAATTACCGTCATCCTTGATCTTATATATTAAAAGTTGAACAACAAGTACACGTGGAACTGATTCTACGTTCATTCTCTGATATTTAGCTACTCCTTTGCAATCCACCTTGTCACATTTTGCATCGATTTTTTCCCGTTTGCTGTAAACTTGATCAAATAGTTGTTGGGAAGTTACAGTGCTTTTTTCAGCGATTGTGACTGGAATCCGAAAAATCTTGAATGGTACGATTCGGTTGGTGGATTCTTTGCATTCACAACACGTTTTCAAATCTTTAACGTCAAACATAACTATAGTTTTGAAGGCAGGAACGGCACCTAAAAGATCACTCAGGAATTCTTGCACATCTTGTTGTTCTTTTGCAGTGTACTCTTTGCCAACAAATGGCAAAGAGTAATATCATTTCATACACAAGTATGAAATGATATTTCATACTTGTGCATAGTTTCATACTGAGCAGATCTACGCAGACATGGAACTCCAGATTTGTACAGATCAGACGAAATATAATTTGATTCTGTTAGATCCGGCCAGATCTCGGCAGATCTCGTCAGATTTCATCCTTTTTCCACGGGTAGCCAAGTTTTTGCGACTTGTATGTCAAAAACATTAAAAACATCGCAAAAAAATTTTTAGTTCTCGATGTATTTCGAGAAAACTATGCATTTCACAAACAAATTATTAAGATGGATGAGTTAAGAATGAATTATCATGTATCGTCATGTTTTTTCATATTTTAGTATTCCACGTTTTCTTTCTAATGCGGTTTTCTCGTTTTAATCGTAAAAAAATTTTGACGACATGTATTTATGGGAAACTAGGAATATAGGTTATTACGAAAATGATTTCTCAAATACAAACAATCGTACCGACCTGAGATTATTAATACCATGTAGCTTCCTGAGATGATATCCCTCTTTTCGAATGTCAACGGTGTATACTTTATACCACTAAGTACAACATGTACAAGCACTGAACAATCACTTTTCTTTGTAGCAACTGCGATGAACGTAAACATGTACGCGTTAACACCACGCGTAACACCACGCGTTATACCACGCGTTAACACCGTATGACGGATGATTGCAATAATAGCAAGTCTATTACTGTACTGTTCAACTGTATGCCTAATGCAATCTCCAAACGTACTTGCTATTCGAAATTTTTCTGTCAAATACTGTACTCGGTCAGATGTTGACGAAATTCGATAGTTGTATAACGTCCTTCCTTTGTTCAATCCTTTTTATTACGTCATATGCTTACGATTTTCTGTTGTTCATGTCGACCAATCACAGATTCGCTTAGAGAAGAAATGCGAATCACTGATTACTGATCGAGTCAACATAGAGTTCAAAAAATGGCAATATTTTTATATTGATATTTTGTTTCAGTTAAAATGTCTGGTATTAGCATTCAGAATGCTGATCATATATAAATCATACGGTACAATCATTTTTATTTTCAGTTGAAATCGAAAATTTCGAATTTACATCGATCACATTGATCTCGATGTATTGTTCCTAAAAACGACCTTGCGATCCTTGCGGAGAAAGGGTGAATTATTAAAATTCAACATGGCGGACATCATAATTGACGTGAGTATAAAGACGTCATTAACATTTTGTTGTTTATCTATTTTAAGAAAAGATTAACCGAAAATGTGGCATCAAAACAACTATTGGTTTTTCTTTTCTAACAATTTCCATAAAATCAGTGGTAATGTTTGTTAAAATTTCTGTTGCAGATAGAAATGCAAGACGCCGGCGCGGAAGAAAATGGAGGGGGGAACCCGGCCAACCCCCTGGCCCCTGTGGCTAACCCCCCGGTCCCTGTGGCTGTCGTTGCCATCTCGGCCAACCCCCCGCTACCCCCAGCCATCGGTATAAATCGCGGCCGTGGAAACCATCGGGGTAAATATACAAATAACCTTTTTTTACAAATGTGTAGAAAAAAATTTTTTTTTAATGCAACGAACAAAATTTTTAATTTTTTAGGACAACGAAGGTCGGGCAAATATCACCGGCAAAGGCTCGACTTTCTTCGGATGGTTTGGTCTTTTTGCGGGGCCAAAAGAGGCGGCCGCGGCAGGGGCAGAGGTGGCGGTCGAGGAGGCCGCGGGGGTAGAGGAGGCCATAGCCTCAGTGGCTAATTTTGTAATTTTGTAATCCAATAAAATTTTGTAATCCATCAGGCTGAACCTGTTTTTTTTTCAATAAAAATTGTAGTGTTTATTAAAATAATGCATTTTAAAAGTGGAAGAGTCATTCAAAACTGATGTAGATTTGACGAATATTAGTACTCACAACATCGTATTTGCGGGCTAAACAATACGCGCTAGCTGCACAGAAATCGATGTATTCTCTTGGGTGAATGCAATGCTCTGACAACTCATCTAATCGAACAAAAGCGTGATTTTATAAACATCTAAAAGAACGATCGAACATTGTTAAAATTTTCATACGTGACGTATGAACTTTACCTATGCTTTTTCCGACTTCCGCAGCACATTCTCGAATATTTGCCTGATCTTTTTCTGGCAATTTTGCCAGATTTTGTTTCTATGAAAAATCGGCACGTCTTAATGCAAATTGAAATTTGAATGCGACTTGATAATAGCAACACAGAACTCTATAGAAAAATCTCTATTTGTACTGAAAAGGGGTTCAACTGCACATTTTTCGGTAGATTATATCGCTTTTTTAATTATTATTATTATATCGCTATTTTTAAATTTAACCGTTGTTTGGAGTAGACAAATTAATGGATAAATACTCACCGAACACAGGGCATATGAGCTAAACAAAATGACAAAAACTTGAAATTGCAAGTACATGGTCCTGCTGTTAGTAGCAACTTTGACGAAAGTTTTTGATGCAATGGTTGGTCATCTGAGGCAGCGCATTTATATATCGAGCAATGGTCCACATTTGCATTTAATGACATGAAAAGAGGAAGTCTGAATCAATTATTCTGAATTAATGAGATTCAGAAAATTTTCCAGTCATTACTTCTCCGGAAAATGAGGAACCTGTGATTTGAGTCTTACTTATTGCATATACAATATAATTTTCATTAAATTTCATTGGTACCTTCGAAAAATTATAATCAAGCAGAATAATGAGTTTGAAAAAATTGCAGTTCACTAACAATCAGGTGACACAATTTTACTTGAGGTACTTTTGAAGTAATATTCATTTTTAATTCAGTAAAAAAATATTTTCCAGCAAAACGATAAATTTTCCAATTTTTTCAAGTCCAGCCAGAAATTATTGCGGCTGTCTCGACTAATTACATTCTATTTCATTTGGTGGTAATAATAAATTCGTCAACGCCGAAAAATTTATCAAGAACATGGAATAATTTCGATTCATTTCGATTCATTTCGTACAGTTTCGTGTTAAATTTTTCATTAACGGACTAATTATGTTTACTCTCTGGGTATACATCATGCATATACGTATTCGAGTTCGACGATGTACGTCATATATATTTGGTACGTGTAAGCGCGCTGCTGCCTTTTGTAGGGTCCATCATTCGCTGCCAGTTCGTGTAACCCACGACGAATCCAATCCTGCGCATTTTTTCCTGCTCCTTTCGTTCTTCCAAATCAGCCCAACGAACCTAGTAAACCATTTTCGTAAAATTATTCATTATTTGTACACATTCATAATGTAGAGTGAATCATCTTTCGAAATTTCTCACTCTTTTCCTTCCAGTATCGTCTTCCATGTCGTAGTAATCGGGAACTTGGAGAAAGTTTTCCATAGTTTGAACCTCTTTTTCCGGCTTGCGTTTGGCCAGTCCGTCCAAACGATCAAAAAAAAATACGGTTCAAGTATAATGTACCTGAAATCACCGATGCTATTTTCGAAACTTACCTAATTTGTTTTCCGCCTCCATTCGCTCCCACTTACTCACGCCCTGAAACGAAGAATGAGAACAAAATTTGCATGATTTCTTAGCTCGGGAAATAATTTTATAATGAAAGCAATTTCTTTTACAACTGAGTCCGAAGTGTCTTGACTATCCTGATTGTCGTCACTTGGTTCGCTGGTTTGTTTTTGTTCCTCTTCATTATCCTCTATTCGAACCTGTTGAATACAAAAATTATTTATTTTCATTTTTATGGTTTTTTTAAGTAGGTACACGTACTTCTTCTATCGTCTGCTCTTGTAGCATTGAATTCACATCCAATTTTTGATGGTAATTTGGGGTTGGTTCGAAGTAATCGACGATCCTGTTTATTTCTTTTTTGGTGCGTTTGTGCGTATTCCTTTTCAAGCAGATTTGAACATCAATTTCCATCTCGCAAATGAATACCTGGGGAAGAATTGATTCGCGTTTTTATTAGTCTCGTTAATAAATTATTTTACCTTGCAAAAAGATAAGATTTTCAGTTTTTGCTAATTATTGTATGAAAACCCTAAAAATCAGGGTACGCGCATTTCTTTAAATTGAACACAATCTTAATAATTATAACCAATTGTATTCGAACCTTGAATCCTTTGGATTTGGCAAAACTCCACATTTCTTCGTAGTCGGAGATTTTTTCGTTAATGGAGTCAAGAATGATGAAATTAAAGAATCCATCAGTAACATTCTTTTTAAAAGCCTTAACGAGCGATGCAGTATAACTTGGTTCCATCGCCTCCTCGAACTCGTACACCATTTCCTGAAGTAAAAAAAATGCAATCCTCATTTCCCATTACATTTATGAGACACCGATCATACTCGGAAAAGGCTTATACTTTTGTTATCAATTTTTTTCCGTTGTCATCCGTTGTTTCGACTTCACCTTCGACGAGAAAATAATCGTCGATGCTCAAAATCCTCGGAGCGCTTCCTCCTTGTTCCGCTTCTTTGTCCTGGTGAAAAATTTAAAATCATTTTTCGTCAATATTTGAACGGAGAATTAATTGAAACAGCCCTAGCAAAAATGGGAGTTTTCTCGAGTTTTCAATGATCTTTTGTATTTTTGCCAGGGAAGCGTTCGCAAAAATTAAATTTCACAAATATTCACCTTGATCATCTTGGCGACGAAAGATTTTCCGCTTCCGGGTGGGCCGCGCAAAATAATGGCCACTTTCAGGGGCCTGTTTTGTCTTCCCGGCGAGCACAACAAATCTTCAACCATCGCGATGTTCGATGTACTCGTGATGTCCAGGATTGCCATTGGCGGGGGCGGTGCTTCTGGCATGTCATGGTCATCGTCAAAAGTGCTGTAACGAAAACGAACCGTTTCAATCGGGAAAAGTAAAACGTGCACAAAAAGTTTCGAAGTCGATCGAGTTGTTTCGCATGTTTCCAAAGTTTTTCAACATCAGTGAAATATTTCCAGTTAAATTCTCACAGCAGATAACATTTCTGTTAAAAATTGTTTTTCTCATGGTTTTACAGATTTATTGAATATTTGGTCGTCTAATTTTATTTCCATATCATCGACAATTTTAGTGTATTGTTCTTAGGAATAATCACGTTTCAGCATTTCACTTTTTATCGATATGAGATTTGAAAGCAGCCTTTGCGTAATTCATTACGCAAAGGCATCTGTTGTTGAAACCCTCGACATTCATCGTTCCTTTCATTTCCATTTCCTACTGTTGACACAAATTATTACCGTTCTCGGCGCGGTATTCATTTGTAGATCTATAGCGTTTAATTGTATTTTATTCCAGACATGCATAATGCAAATTACATTGTTTTGTTTTCTGTAGAATCACACAAGCCGATGAACAATTCGAAATCGGAAAAGTTCCGTGTGCTTTTATCAACTGTGAGAATAAACGACCAACAAATCACCAAAGTATAAAACTTCGAAAACATGAAAACGGTTCGAATTCATAGAGTCGAGGGATGGAAAACAGCGGTTGAAAATTACATTGTAAAAAAGGAAATTCGGAAAACGAAAGAAATGCGAGTCAAATATTCGAAAAATGTTCGACTCCGATCGATTGTTGACATGAATATTGAAAGTAATATTTCCTACTAAAAATGTAGTAGCAAATACAATTGCATGAATTTTGAAGGCATTCGTAATTGTAATGACACCGTAATTGGCCCTTTAACGGGTCAATTTTTCGGGGTATTCCAATCGTAACATCAACTAAATAACATTGACGTTTCAACTTTTACTATTTTTAGCATAAAAGTATGGTTCGCATTTTTTTCCTGAAAACTTCCCGAAAAGTGTTTTTCAACACTTGCGGCAAATACAGTTTCAGAAAGCGCGTTCAGAGTGGTCAAAAACCGTAAATTTGTCACTCGAAATATTGAAGTTCACCAACGCCAAATGGAATCAGTGAACAAAGCAATGAACTTCAAGAAAACGAAATTTACGTCGTTCCACGATCAGATCGGTTTTTAAATCGATTTCTCAACAGATTTCGCGATTCGAGATCCTGCTGAATCTTGGGACTCGAAAGTAGGTAAACGAGGAAAAATAAATATGCTGTTGCGTGAAAAACAGCTGAAAGTCAGTGCGATAGAGCCGATTGAACGCTGCTCTTGAGTACACGATTTCCAGACTATTTTTTATTGTAAAGGTTCCATTTCGGACGATAATATTCAGGAACAGATCGATAAATTCCGGCGTTCGTGGTAGCTTTCACATTGAACGCGACATTTCGAAGTGTCAATTTGTCAAATTCTCGGGAAAAGTATTAAAAACTGGGCATACATGAATCTCGGTCGCTTCGTGAATGATCGTAATCCGACATACACGTTGAAAAATGATACAGATAAAGTTTTCCTCGGTCGAAAAAACCGAAATAAAGAAAACATGCAGCAAATGCAACATACCTCTTCTTCAGCGATGTTTTCCCGCCATTTTTCTGTGAACTGTTTGGCTGGCTATTATTTCCGTTAAATCTAATGAAATTCGCATAAATTGATAAGGGCAAAAGTTTCGTTCGAAATAAATTCGCAAAATCATATGTTGCTTCACGAAATCGCTATATTTTTACCAATAAGAAACCAAAATTCGAGTGACCTTTACCTTTCATCGTCATTTTCTTTATCACTGTTCACATCCTTTAGACTTCGATCGTTATCACCATCCCAGGATATATCTGCTCGTAGAAAAAAGATGCATTAAGGAACTCGTTCTTCAATTGCCTAATCAGTAATCATTGCAGTACGCGATACTTTACAATCATTCTATTTGCACTCCAAACATTACCTTCCAAGAAATCATCATCAATCAAGGCCTCATTTTTATCCTTCTTATCCTCGCAACTCTTCTTCTCTTGCTCCATCTGGGGGAAACCTTTTTTACTTTGAACGTATTCTGGTTCTCGATTTTTCCTTCGATAATCTCTACCCAAATCCCTTTCATCCCTGGTCCATCTTCCCCTGTCTTCTCTCGGATAATATTCTTCTTTTGCGCGCATCTTGTGTTCATCCCTCATCCTATTGTCTCGAGAAATCGCTCGTTGTCTCGTCCTGATGTTGAATTCATACGTACTCATTCGCTCGGAGTACTCGAGCAAATTTTGTTCACTTTCCTCCCAGTTCCGGAAGTCTCGCTTGGAAGGGACCTGGTGCTCTGGAACGCTGGGTCTCAAATTGCCGTGACTATAGTCAAAAGTTTGAGCCGGGGCCAAGTAATCCGTGACCTTCCGTGGCGCGTGACCGTAATCTATGACCTTCGCCGGGATATGTTCAACAACGGGTTGAACCCTTCTTTCCAGAGCAAGACCGCCGTGATTGTAATTAAACTGCTGCTTCGCCTGAAATTCCATGACCGGAGGTCTTCTCTGGGCAATATCTCTTCCTTGATCTTGGATAGTGACGAGGGACCTCTCGTTACGCGCGATATCGCTTCTTCGGATCATGAAATCCCGATCATCCAAACGAGGCAGCATGCTTTTTTCAGGAATCGGTGGAATTTTTTCTTGACCTTGAACTGCCATCTTCGGCATCGACTCTACGAAACTTTGGTCATCCTTTCTGTTGAAAGATGTTTTATCGGAATCGTCAAATCTTTTCGATTGATTCCAATCACGACGCGATTCGGGAGCTTCGTCGTACTCGAAATTGGGTCTTAGGTTTGGACCAGGCATATCATGTTGTCCGAAGGAAGGCGTGGATGATTGTTCTTTGAAGTCATTGGCAACAAACGAAGTTTCTTTGCAGGGTTTATCGAGAGAAAGGTTATCATTTCTTTCAGGATTGGAATGGTCAAAGGGTTGTTTATAGTTTTTGAACTCGAGTTCGAAGATAGATGGGATTCCTTTCGGCGGTTCGCTGAAATTTTGAGGTCTGAAGTCTGGTAGGAAAGGACCTCTCGGTCCAAATCCAGGTTTGTTCCGATTATCGTCGTTGAAAGATCCTCGAGGGCCGAAAGGAGGATTATCGATGCCTCGCGGAGCGAAAGAATTATTCATTCCTCTGGGACCGAATGGATTATGGTCCATTCCTCGAGGTCCGAATGGCGCTCTGCTTGCCCCAGCTGGTCCAAACTGAGAATCCATTCCACGAGGACCGAATGGCTGATTGTTCATTCCACGAGGTCCAAACTGAGGATTATTCATCCCGCGAGGTCCGAATTGAGGATCCATACCTCGGGGTCCAAACGGAAGCCTATCCATTCCACGAGAATCGAAATTGCTGGACCCTTGATTGCCAGATCTGTCCATGAATCCTCTGGGACCATCATTCGATTCGCACACATCGAAAGATCCATCGTTACGGTTGAAAGAACTTGGCATATTACCAAGAGGTTTATCATTGAAGTTTCGAGGTTGGAAAGGCGAAGGTCGAATGTCAATCTCTCTTGGAGGAAAGTTCCTGGATTCAGGGTTGTCACCTAAAAGTGATGGACGAGGACCTTCCCCGAGATGAGGTTTCGGGTACTGATTGTTCTCGCGTGACACGCCGCCAAACATCGCGTTGCTACTGGGTATATCAGGGGTAGATGTGATTGGACCTAAATTAGGAAATTCCGGAGGAGGTTCCATGTTCAAGTCGGTGGGTTTGGGGTCATTCTCGCCCATGAATGGCAAATCATTCGATTTTCTCTTGAGTGTATCAAGGGTGACATCTTTATTGCCAGAATTTGAAGGTTGCAATTTTCGATCTTGTGGGTCATTGTTGCTTCTGGCTACAGATGGAAGCGAGATGATTTGATCTTTCGATGTATTTTCATTCGCACGTTGATTCACGGCGATATCATCATCAGGGAAATTGTCAGTCAACCATGGTGGCTCTTCCAACGGAGATATTCTATTACCGCCCGCGTTTTTCTCAGTTTCCGAATTCGCAGTTTTGGTACTTGAATCAAAATTGGAGCCTGTCGCTTCATTACATTTTCCTGGCATCTGTTCCGATAAATCGTTCAACGGAGAATCGAACGCGTTGAACATTTCGGGCGGCTGTAACTTTCCCATTTCTTGGAAGTCCTTGTTGCGATTCGGATTATTGGGATCACCAATCAAGGGTTTGAATTGCGAATCTTGAAGTCCGATACTCGGTCTAAATTGTTCGGAACTGTTATTTCCGAAACCTTTTGGACCAAACTGCTGACGCGGGGACATGAAATCTGCAGGTCCGCGGGGTCTGAAATCAGGAGGAGGTCCTCGCCCCATAAATGGTCTAGAAGGTCCAAAACCGGAAGGTCCGCGAGGTCCAGATTCTCCCAAATCCCTGGGTCCGAAAGGAGGACGACTTCCGAAATCCCCACCGCGAGGTCCAAACGGTCCACGACTTCCAGGTCCGGAACTGTCGAATCCTTGTGAACCCGTACCCTCTTTCCCGAAATCGCTGGAACTTTTCGATAGAAAAGGACTATCGCCAGTGATTTTCTTGAAACTTTCACTAAGACTTACGGTGAACGTTTTCTCAGGACTCAAAAAAGAGTTGCTTGGCTTGAAAACATTCATGGCAGCCTTACGTTTTTCCATGAGGTTTCTCAACTCTGGCGAAAGTTCATCCGCGGGTTGGAACGAATTGTTCCTCCCGAAGGAATCCCTGTTATCGGATCCGGAACGACGGTCGTTGTTTTGGCCAAAACGATTGTTGTTCGATCCAAAACGGTTGTTTCCTAGAACAGGTCGATTGTTGTCAGATCCTAAACGATTATTCCCAAGACCGAAACGATCATTTCCAGGGCCAAAGCGATCACTTTCGGAGGCGAAACGATTTTTTTCCGAGTCGAAGCGATCATTCCCAGAACCGAAACGATCTCCGCCGGAACCAAAACGATTGTTCCCTGATCCGAAACGATTATCGCCAGGTCCAAAACTGGAACTCATTCCTCTATCATCGCTGTAATCATCGGAACCGAAATCATCATCTGCAAAATTTTCGTCTTGCTGAGAAAACTTGTTGAACGGAGTACTTTCAATTTTGGAGCTGCTTTCTTGTTGAACACTCGGATTATTCATGTTTCCTTGTTTTCTCTTCATCATTCCATCGGTATTTTGCGGTTGGAACGCACTTCTGTTAACGCCAGTCACGTTCGACTGGGAAGGCTCGAACGGTGGTTTCTTAGTTATGTCGAAACTCATGAGAGGCGGCGGTTTGCTCATCGAGAACTTGGATTTATTCGGCGAAGACTGGTCATTCGAAGATTTGAAATTCGGCGGCGGCTGATTGAAGTTCTGAAAGTTAGGCGGTGGTTGCAAAAAAGTCATAGATGAGATTTGCGGAGTCGAAGGATTCGCCGATGGTTGCATCGTTGGCGGTGGTACCTGATAACCGTAGTTATTAGAACTGTACTGGGCCCATTGCTGAGCGGCCCAACTGGTCTGATTCATTTCCGCAGTCATGACCGGCGGCGCCATAGCGGAAACATCCAGCGAAGTTGATGGCGGAAGCGGCGGTTGAGTCGAAACAACTGTTCTCGGTGGTAAAGGCGGCGCATCACCCTGAGAAACTGTGGAACCCTCCGACTTCCCTGTCAAGCCAAGCTTTTTTCCTATACCCAACAAGTTATTGATCAGTCCTTGGTTGTCCGTATTCGATAAAAGGTTTAAAATTTTATCACCACCAGGTAGATCTTTGTTTTTATCTTCTTCCTTAGTCACTTGCTTTTGTTGCTCCCGTTTACGACGCATTTGTTCGCGACGTTCCAACAGTTTCTCCCGCCAGGATGTCCATTTGGCCTCGTATTGTTTGTATTGTTCCTACAATAGAAAAGGAATATGAAGACGTTTTTGGATTCAGGATGTCGCACTAATCAGAATCGTACCATATTTCATCACCTTAATTGAGTAATATAATTACCTTGTCCGGATGATTAGCATTTTTTTGTTTCCAGATATTGAATTGTTCTTCCCACTCTTTGAACTGAGCATCGAAATTTCTTTCGATCTCAACCAATTTATCTTCGTCTAATCTGAGTTTCTTGGCACTTTCCGAATCAAAAGGCTGATTCGAAGTCTTTTTTTCACTCACATTGCGCCTTTCAGCCAACTGCATTGCATGAATGGAAGTTGAAGGCAAATTTGGATCTTGCATCATTTGTCTAGTGTTCGTCTGCTTCGACGGAAATAAGGGAAGATTATTTTGATGGGGTGGAGGCATGGACATGAAATTGTAGTCAGAAGTGTCTGGCGGTAAAGGAGGTTTGATGCTATCGTCCTTGGGAAGAGGGGGAGGTTGTGCAGTTGGCAACGGAGGAAGCTGAGCAGTTTCCGCCGTTTGATACTGCTTCATTGTTTCTTGATACTGAAACAAAATCCAAGTAATGAAGTCCTGTTGAACCGAATTTTTCATGCCGAAGATATGTTTCAATCAATTTTTAGAAGACTGAGGAATTTTATGAATGCAACACCTTGTCTCCGTATTGTGATTGCCATTGTTGGTATTGTTCTTGCCATTGTTGCCATTGAGACCAATTTTGTTGCTGAGCTGTCGACCATTGTTCTGTTGTGTAACCACTTGGTGCCTTGAAAAGTCAAGCGATGCACTTTTGAATTATTTATATTCATTCCGGGGTGGCATTCTTAAAAATCTTTAATTTCTACGAATTTTCATCAGCCGAGGTCTTTTTACTAATTTAAATTTTAATTTATCATTACATTTAGATTTTTTATTTCAAATTGGAGAATTCCCTCTTTTACTCGAAGATGTTAGGTTTAGATGTTTTCAATTTTTCAAGAAATTAATTCAACGAAAGTACCATCCATGATCTTTGCACCAAATTTTTGCAATTTCCGAAAAAAATTCCACCTCTCACCAATTTCCGAGAGAAGTTTCTACGCCTTGCGTAGACATTCGAAAATGTCTGAAATTTTTCGGAAATTTCAAAAAGTTGGTGTAAAGATCATGGATGGTACTTTCGTTGAGTTAATTTCTTTAAAAATTTAGATTTTTCATTCAACAGCGTCATCGTAAATGAATAAGTAACAATATCAGTGAGGCAATTGTAAGGATGATTAAGAAAAATTTAATTTCCTCAGTGCCGACAAATCAAAAAAAACCAACTCTCGATTTCTCAAAGTATCTCCCGCTGAATATCACATCAAATATTATTCACTATCTTTATTTTGCCTGAACAAACATTTTTCAACGTTCGAATATTCCAATCTTGCTTTTTTATGCCACGTATAAATTGTTCTCGTTCATATTGCGCTGTGCATAATTCCAGTGTGAATGGCCAGCTGTGTACAATTCTGTCATCGTTAAAATTGAATCGATCAAATAAGGTACATTCATGACTTACGATGACAATTTATTGCGAACTCGCTGTAAAACGCATGGTTGGTAAAATAACAGAACTGAGATTTCCCGTCGTTAGAACCGAAGTTTTGGTTCCTATTAGCTAATTCTGGAACGAGGATGAAAAATATACTTACTGGTTGATTATAGTACTGCATGTACGAATGCATCATAGCCATGGGATCTGTCCCTGTAGTCGGAATACCAGACGGCGGCTGTGGCATCGGCGTTGGTAACTGCCATGGGTTCCATTGGTTTTGCATTTTTATTCCTCTAGCTACAATTTTCGAGCTAGTTCACGCTGACAGCTTTTTTCAGAGCTGGTGTCCCTTAGGACCCAGGCTGATTCATGATCAAAGAAAATTCATGTTATGACAATTTATTTTAGCGTCGAAAAAGATATTTTGAAGTATATACGTGCGAGTATATAAAATATTAAAGATCAAGGGGAGGACGAAGCTTCCTGTTGTACCCTAAAACTAGGACACGCTAATTTTTTCCAGGGGTGCATAATATGTAAAATCCTCCTCTATAATTGCTCAAAAATCAGTCATGAATCCATGTATGGTCGAGATTTCAAGAGCAACGAGAAAAAATTTAATGAGACATGCCATTACATTTTTTTCCCCGTTGTCTTCGAAATCTGGAGCGTACGTTCACTCGTTACTAATTTTTAAGCAATTGGAAAGAAGGATTTCACATATCACGCATTGCTAGCGATAAAACAGGAAGCTCTGTTCTCCCCTTAATAAAATAATACTGAAAAATATGATTGAAAAACGTAAAAAATGTAATTAAAAAAAACAGTGCAAGTTCTATAGGAAAATATTTCTATCCTATAGTTTTATTGACCATTGCAACGCGACCTAGCATAAACTGCAAGTACGTCAATAATGACAATACCGAAATAAACATGACACGAGCACTCACTATTTGCATATCGTTTCATGAAAATTTAGATAAAACGAGAAACCGAGTGCGATTTTTTTCGTTCCTTTTAATTCACCCCGATTATGAATACTTATCCAAAAAACCTATTAATTCTACGTGAAAATAAATATTGTTACGTTTAGCAAAATCAAATTCCCACAATGTTAATTTTGTTGGTGTCCTCTTCTCAACCCACGAAATGTCTTTTTGGATAGATCAAAAGAGATATCACATACTAAAAAAACAAGCGTCTCTCTAGAACACATTTCTGTTGTCACATTAAGGGGGCGCCATACCTCGATTCTGTCTCTCTCTTAAAAAAGGACGAAACGAGAATTAGAAAAGGACAGCCTAATCGCGATTTTGCTCCAGTTTTTTGGGCTCAATATTAATAATACATCGAAACAAAGGGCATA